>MJUU01010640.1:0-33424 GCA_002080025.1 Modiolus philippinarum | reverse complement strand
ACATATAATGCACACGACCTCTACACGATATTTTTTGACATGTCAAAAATATTCGGGAACACAGCTCGAGTTCAGCAGAGTTAGTAAGATCGCCCCGATTTGGTTTGTAGACCGAACCCGAGCATTCAAGACCAGTGTCCCGATCAATGAATATTCATGAATATTCATAGATCGAGTTCAGTCGAGTTGCTTTGATCGGCAGTGTAAACCTACCATTATGAGAACGTCAAATCTGATTGAGATCGATCGCAATCGATTCAGATGTTTTAAATGTGAACATAAGCAGGTTTTAAAAGAATCGATTTTATTTGGATCGAACTCATATAGATCTAATGTGAACACGGTCTTACATATGATTAATTTTGTCCCAGTAATCATGATTACACACGATTACATCAAACGTTTTTTTTTCAAAACATGAATTAAAAGAATATAAATTATTTAGTTGGCATAAGTAATGAATGAGAACAGACATAATATAGCAAAATAAATTATATATGTTATGTAAAGTTGTAATTTTGTACAAATTATTATTTGTGCAAAATTTTATACATATTATAATTTGTAATTTCAGTTTTTACAAATTACAATTTGCACAAAATTAGAATATACAAATTATAATTTGTACAAAAATTAGCCCAAAATTGACTTGCAACTTGTACAAGACTTATGTCATTTGCTTTCAAATGATGAAATTACTGAAAACATGTTTTATTTTCATTATGATAGAGCACACATTAGCATTATTTTACTTAATTTGTGTAATTAATTTTTGTGTAATTAAGCAATAACAGTACATTATTTGAATACCAGAGGGCGTCAATCGTAGATTTGACGGTCAAAATGCAGTTTACAGGCGACGCGATTTGTGCAGATCAATATTAACATTTGGAAGTGCATTAACCGAAAAAACATGTTAAAGCTGAAAGAGAACAAATAACCAATCAAAAAAACAAAAAAACCATGTTAAAGCTGATACTACCGTCATTAAAACCTATTAGTTAAGCACACTATACTTGAATATTGGACCAAACGTATTATTGCAACATCCACCTTATAATATAAAGATTTGAATTTTCTGTCACACTGTCATTTGAGAAAAAGGGAAATTCCATCCTCTGTTCAAGATCAACTGTCACTCATTATTGGACTCNATAAAGATGTACGAAAATGAAGTTGACTCCAAATGCCTACTATATGTAAAGATGGAATCGAAAATGTCGAACTTTTAATTCTACGCTGTCAGAGCTTAAAAGTTGTGAGAAATACAATGATAAATTAAGTTACAGTTTTAGTAACTCAGGAAAAGATATGAATCAATCGACAGTACTGGAAAAGACGCAAATCCATTCGGATATAACACCTATGGTCACAAAACTTAAAATATCCCCAACCAGTAAAGTAAAAATTGAAGGACACCGCACTTTCATACTGTACATATTTGGCAAACACAAGTACACATGTTCGACATACAATTCCATATGGTTCTCCACAGAAGGGGGTGAAGATCAGGAGGTAAGATAAGGTTTGTTTAAAAAATCGGATGTATCATGGGTCTGAAATTACATGACACAGTCTACAGCGGCCTGACTATATATTTTAGTACACAATACAGAATCCAGTTTACTGCTTTGTATCTCTCGTATATTTGTCTATTCGGTTTCGTAAAATCATGTTAATAAAAATGCGTTTTTTCTGCAAAATCTCGCGAAACGTTGAATGAAAAATGAAAAAAAAAAAATTCCGTTTCCACGTTTTTTATGCAAAGATGTGACACGCTCACAGCCTTCTGCGGATTACTGCCGGTTTAGTAAGAGGTGAGAAGTTAGAAGTAAAAGGTAGGATTTTAGGCTTTCTTGTTCTTGAATTGATGATACGGTTTTCCTCTCTTAGGAGAAGTGCCGTAATTTTGGATTTTTGAATCCCCCTTTCCTAATTTTTGCTTCGGTTTTCGTTTGCCGATGTATTAAAAGAGGTGCTGTTGGGCTCTCCTTTCAAGAAATCACAAAATATCGAAGTTACTGTAAATTTTATTTCTGCATATGCGCATTTCGACAACTTATGTCTCTTCAGTGCAGACAAAATCAAAACAGATGGAAGTCCATAAACCGAAATAGGGGTAAAAGCTGATAGAGAACAAATAACCAATAAGATCTTAATATGAAAACCTAAATCAGCAAAGAACAGAGCTATGCAAGAAGGAATTACTCCTTAGTTTTAAACAAAATTTTCTAAAATTTAGATATTGCAACTTTCCAAACAAAATCGGTTTTCGGGTCAGCACCGAAGTACTGGCTACTGGGTTGGTGAAAACACTCGGGGACTAACAGTCCCCCAGCAGAGGCATCGGCTCAGTGGCAATAGATAACAAAATACCAAAGTTACTATAATTTTTTTTTCTACATATGCGCATTTCGACAACTTAGGTCTCTTCAGTACAGATAAAATCAAAACTACTTACGGAATTTGTTTCGATCAAGACAAAAATATTTTAACCAATTGGATTCCAAAAATATTTTATCCCAATTTTTATATAATTTTCTCAAGTTGCCAAAGCCCCCTCCTTTTTTGGAATTCTACCTAGCAACCAAACTTGTATAATTTGTTTTGATTAGGACAACTTTTTCACCAATCATTTAAAAAATAATAGATTGCAATTTTGGTAAATTTCCTGAAAGGTTCAACGACCATTTTTTTGAAATTATACCTAGAAACAATACTACAAGCATTTACTGCAATTAGGAGAGATTTTTAATCAATGGATTTCAACAGTATTTGATTCCAGTTTTGGTCAATTTCCTAAAGCTTTAAAAGACCTCTATTTTTTTTAAATTCTACCTTGAAACAAAACTTTAATGATTTGTTTCATTAAGGAAAACCATTTTCACCAATTGGATTTCAAAAATGTTTGATTCCAATTTTGGTAAATTCACTGAAAGCTTCAAACACCACTTATTTTTGGAATTCTTCCAAGTAACCACAATTTTATAATTTTGTTCATTTAGAACAAACATTTTTCAAAACATTTGATTCGAAGTTTATCAAATTTCCTGAAAATCTCAAGGACTTCATGAGAATAGTTCCAAAAAATGCTTTAAAGAATACCTGTTCTTACCTGTCCAATAATTTTCCCACTTTTTCTCGGCATAGTGGTCAATGTTCTTGTATTCATCAGCGTCATCAAAATACACCAAATGTTGACCTTTTCTGAAATAATGATTAATAATAATGATTAAACACAATGCTTCTTATACTACACCGTATAACCTAAACGAACGACGAACGTATAAAAATAAATTATATCCGTTCGTCTCCGTTCATATACGTTTGTCGTCCGTTCTGTATCCGGTGAATACGGTACAAGTACGGTGGTGTCCGTTTTGTACGGTGAAAAATTTTGAACATGTTCAAAACTTGGAACGGACATATACCGCACAAAATGTCCGGTGAATGAACGGTAGGTTTACGTTTTGTTCGGTTGTCATGCGTTGTATATACGTTATTAATTCAATACTTGTCCGTCTTGCATCCGTTCATGTATGGTAGATTAAATTGGTGAAACGGACTTTTACCGAAGAGATAACGGATAAACCGTTCGAGTTCCCGACTTACAGCGGAAACCAACCGGACGAGCACCGAATAAATGGATTTTTTAAAATATATGTTGTGCAACGGCCAAAATAAACATGATTGGGTCGTTGTCTCTTTGACACATTCCCCGTTTCCCTTCTTTTTTCTGTGTAATAAAAAATAAGAATCGTCAAAGTAGGGCACAATTAAAAGATAATAAGCACAAAAACTATAAAATATTGAAAAAAAAGAAAAAAAAACAGCTAAGAACAGAAGGAAATGCCCGTATGTTCGACCATATGGTTTCAACTATGAGGCAACCGGACGGAAAACAAAAATTATGGTCCTGCCAGGACGAGAGAAACTTGAACCACTGAGGAATTACAGAATTTATTCGGTTGCCCCCCGTAGTTGGAGGCCATTAAGGCCGATACTTTGACCGATACTTTCTTTTCCTTTCTTCTATTTAAGCCAGTCTTTTATTTTTTTTTTTTACTTTGTATGTTTTGTCTTTTTTTACTTTTAAAATGTGGCCTACTTTTACCATTTTCATTTTACTTAAAACAAATTTACAACGATTGCTTATTATGTGATCTTCCAATAGAAGGTGCTATACACTATCTTTTTAAAGTTGCTTCTTTAATTAAGTAATTGCAAGACTTATACANGTTTTTTTATTTGTATTTATCTTGTAACATTTTTTTAAATAAACCCAAAACATAACAATTAAAAAATTGTCCGTTTTCTCGCAGTGTAAGAGCATCCGCTTTTCTAAAGACTGTATAACTTCAATCCGGTCTTGAGTATATTCAGTGGAATTTTCGCCTTGGGTCGTTAGTGAGCAGGTTATCTGTTACTTGACAGTTCTTTTCTTATGTCATTCTCTTGCTTTTCTATTCGGTGACATTTTGGGGAAATGAATTAAAGTGGTCAAGCACGCCGTAATGATTATCTGTTGAGATGTCAAAAGACACAGGTTTAATATAGCAAAAATAACAGGAAACACTTACAATGGCCAAAAATTACAATCGTGGGAAAACAAAACCAATAAAAAGACAAACGACAAACGTAGACAATGATGAGAGCTCGGGATAGCCTGTTTGAAAAATCGATTGTTTTGCATAAGAATTATTCACTTCGTTTTTACTCGGTGCTCGTACGGTACGTTTTCGTTAGCAATTCGTTTTATTCGGTACTCGTCCGATATTTTACCGTTATAAATACGTTTTATTCGGTGCTCGTCCTGTAAGATTCCGGTGTTTGTTCGGTCCGAGTTCGGTTTATTCGGTACCAAGACTGTGCATGTACGGTGTACTTACTGTATACCTTCGGTTTTGTGCATTTTCACTGTAATTCGTGAACGATCAAAAATATTTACCACCGTACAAAAATGATTTTCATCCGTTCCTCATACGTTTATGCTATACGGTGTAGTGTAAGAGCGGCTTAAAGGTGTCATTTAAAATAATTTGAGATGAAACATGTTTCTTCTAAACGTCCATTTTAATATTCATTTATGTTTTTGTCTTTTTATTTATTTCTTTATTTTCATTTTATATGAATTCATAGAGAAGTTTAAAGTAAATGAGAATCGAACCAAAACGAACAATCAAAGGACAATGGCAACATCGGAAAAACAAAGAATCAAAGACATAACATGAGCACGGCACAGGAAAGAAAAATGAAAAAACATACACACATACAAAAATGAACAACACGGACCCAATAAAACATCATAGGTGAGATCAGGTGCACCGGTAGAGTAAGCATCTCTTACTTCTTAGAATATTTTACGAAAGGATATGGAGTAAATGAACATGAGACCATAGCACATATGTTGACTCCAACTGCAATAAATTTAATGAGCTGTATGGCCATTTCGGAAATTAATTCCTCGATCATCATCAGCGGCACTAGAACTCCGTTTCAAAAATATGTTTAAAATGCGTAAAACCAAACAAAATCTGAATAATCAGTAACATCAAATATAGCTAGGGACAAAACTACGATGGAGGGAGTTAAACCTTAGGTTTTAGAATTTACATAAATTTAGATAATAGTAATTGAACAAAGTGTAAACATGAGTTTTCAACACCCACCGTGTTGAACATGTCAACTCCGGTAGTAAACTCAGGTAGAGGAAAAACATATTTAAGTGGCAAAGAGAAAGATCTGTTGTCAATTGGGGAACAGATATCCCACAGCGGTTCACAAGATCGTGATCTCACCCATAAAACCCCTGTAGTGTAGACTTCAAGTTTTGGGTAACATACCCTTGCTTAAGTAGCATATTTGCAAACAACCGAGCTCTATTAAGGTAGTCACTGTATCGACCACAAGCCCTTGAGCAGTGAATGAGTTGGGAGATGTAAACTCCATATGCTGGTGCTACTAGAACGTTGCTAAAAATTGGAATAATCTTTTGCAACCAAATTATTGAAAATGACTGATTTCAACAAAATATTTCAAAAAGTATGGTTTCTAGGTGGAATCCCAAAATCGAATTGGTCTTTGAGAGTTCCTGTATATTTACTAAACTGTAATTGTTAATTCTTGCAATCCAATTACTGGATATAACTGATAAAATTTAAACATACATAGTATGGTTGCAAAGGAAGATCTCGCGGAATACCGTCTTTGAAAGTTTGTTGAAATTAACCAAAACTTCTTACAACCCTTTTATTGAAAATGACAGTTTAACCTAAAAGAGAGTATGCTTGCCATGTAGAATTTCCAAAAGAATTGGTCTTTGAGAATTTCAGGAAAATTTTCAAAAATCATTAAATATTAAATTCGCAAAACAGATTAAATATGATAATGCTACATAAAAATTAAATACCTAATAAAAAAGTAGGAGAAGTTTGAGTCATATGCAAGATGTAAAATTTGACCCCTTATGGTCTCTAGTAGTTTTGTTTTTTATGTACCAATTTATAAAATCCGAAAGATTACTTTGCATCTACAGACTGTTTGCAACAATTCTACAGCAAAAGTTAATTGCAAAATCCAAGAATATAGGAGGAGTTCAAGTAGGACGGACAGATATAGCGACCGACAAGACAGGCAGACGTTCGGATGGACAGACGCAGGTAAAGACATTACCTCCGAACTTTCATTATCATATTCCTTACCAAAAAGTAATTTGATATATTGTCTTGCTCGTTAGAATTACAAATGGAAATACTTTTCAAGCTATAACAGGTAAAACAGAGTTTGCAGTTAGATTGCTTTGGACTTGCTGTGGACTATTGAAGTAACAAGAAGACTTAACACACAGTAAGAGTTCATCTGTGGTTGTCAGCAACTTTTTTTCAACGATTTTGCAGTTTAAAATAATCAGTTAGATACATGCAAATTTATGAAAATATTTCATATATCCATGAGAACATGGCTATTGAGGCGTTATTTTTGTAAGTCTTATGTGACTAAAGACTTGTATTTTTGATTTTCAGCTTCGCTTCTCTACCGACACTAGACATTCTATGGGAAAGGATTGTTTACTGCTTTTATCTGACCTTCTCTTTGTCCGTGTAAATAAAGTTTTTACTAGGGTTATACAGAAAAAATAGGCACAACACCTCTGATTCAGGTGCTGCTTCAACGATGGTGCACTTTTTCTAAAAGACTCAGGAAAATTAACATCGGATCTACTAAAGTTAAAAAGACTACTGATGCAGTCGTCATTTTGTTATGCAATGACAAATATAGAAGTTTGAAATCTTGAGCTAAAGGACACTCGTTTCCATTCGAATTTCCTAACTGTGAACTTCCCCTTTCTAAGCAGTAATTATATAGCTATCATTGTATACCAGTGTATGCAGTGTGTATTTCTAAACCTGTTCAAAATTCTTTGCGGTTACTACGAATAGATGCGTCAATATCACAAATGACAATGGACATTTAAGGTAAGATTTTACAGTCACTTCGTTTTGACTATGATTAATTTTTACTTTTCCATGAATTGACACATGACGGTATGTGTGACCGGCTCCTTGTATGTTGTAGGACTCCCAGAACACTTGACATTACCCTCCTGTTTAAATTACAGTTCATTATACGGTAAACTGTTTTATTCATGTTTTGTAATAGTAGTATATTATCCCATTAGGTGTCTTATGTCATTGTTTTTCTGTGTTCTCATTTTAGCCCCGTCTCTGGACTTTAATTTTTGTAATTGCCAATCCTTTGTTCCTTTGGTATTTAACAGTTGCTCATGACTATAACCTTTAACTTTGTTTACAAGTTGTGAGAATGAAATATTTAAGGTCAGTTTGGTCATCGAAACATCTTAAATACATTGAAAGAATGACCATTGCTTTCATAAGTTTTCACAATGTCAATACTCTACCTCAAATTTAATTTGCATGGTAAAATGTCGCCCTAACTGACCGTGGTCGCAAGCTTTTTTTAAGCCGAGAATTTCAGATACACTTTTTAAGAAAACAATATGATAAATAAAAATTCATAACTGTATCAGGATGCTGATACAAAAATCTCCCAAACGAGCTTCCAAATAAGAAATCAGGACTACAAATTACTTCTACACAACCAATGCAACCTACTTGTTGAGTTTTATGCAAATCTGAGCACTTTGAATTTCCCCGTTTTTTCCCGTTTTCATGGCAACGGTTGCCATTTTGAAGTCTTGGACACCTTCCTACACCTTAGGTAATCTTTATGTAAAGCTTCATGCAATTCTGAATACTTAAATTTTCCGAACCCTTTTAACGTTTCCATAGCAACAGGTGCCAGTTAGAAGTCTTGGTGATCAAAAACCAATTCTAAAATGTACTAAGCAACATTCATGTAAAGTTTCACCCAATTCTGAGCAGTTTCATTTTCCCACCTTTTTGCTATTACCATTTCAACCGGTGCCATTTTGTAAATTCCAAGACCTGTTTGTACCTTTCGAGATAGGGATCCATCTTCATGTGAAGTTTGTTGAAGATCTGACCATTTGTTTCAGAGAAAATGGTCGGACATTTTTTTTTTTCGCGGAAAAACAAGAAGAACAAGAAAAACTAGATTTCCAATTGCAAGCAATAGCTGATGTCACTTAAGACAACTTATTCGCAGACCCAAAATCTATCTAGAAATCAATTTTCATCGAAATCGTACAAAGTTTAAATTTTTACGATTTCCCTTCCTCTCATCTTGGCAAATATAAACAAAGCATTTCATAAGATATTGATTCCCCAATTTTGTATCGTTAAATGGCGATCATCTTGGAAATGACTGCCATTTTGAAAATTTCTAATGCACAACATACAATTTCAGATGGTTGGCTTACTATGTGCAAAGTTTGAAACCATTTCATTCAGCCATTTCAACATATAATTGCCCGGATAAAAATGATTGGAGGAAGAATGAGAAGAAAAAGAAGACGAATCAGAAGAAACGTAGAGTAACAACATGTCAACTTCGTCTGGGGTGAGTGACATCATGAAAAATAAGAATTGAGTAAAAACAATAAGTCTCATCACACTTCGTTAGGGAGACTTAATAAAATACANACTTTGATGACCAGAAAATTGGGTGTAATGGGGCAAAATATATTACATAGTAATAATGGGTAAAATCCGAGAAATCCGAATGACATTTAGGGATTTCAAAAACCTCACCTTACTACATCCTTAAGACAACTTATTCGCAGACTCAAAATCTATCTAGAAATCAATTTTCATCGAAATCGTACAAAGTTTAAATTTTTACGATTTCCCTTCCTCTCATCTTGGCAAATATAAACAAAGCATTTCATAAGATATTGATTCCCCAATTTTGTATCGTTAAATGGCGATCATCAGAAGAAACGTAGAGTAACAACATGTCAACTTCGTCTGGGGTGAGTGACATCATGAAAAATAAGAATTGAGTAAAAACAATAAGTCTCATCACACTTCGTTAGGGAGACTTAATAAAATACAGACGTTAGTGTAAATTTAGTTTTGCATGTGGCCATCTCGACAACTCATGTCTCTTCAGTGCAGATGAAAGCAAAACATTTGGAAGATTTTGAAAATCTGGTAGAGAACAAATAACCAAAACGATCTAAATAAAAAGCAAAAAAAAAAAAAAGAACGTGTTGCAAGATTAACAGAATTAGGANCAAAATGGCTACCAAATGGCGGCAAAACGCGGAACCTACTCTGTCCGAGGCATGTAGATAGAGTATTTGACGGTCACTTTTGACCAATGAAATCTACTGTTACATTCATGTTGCATTAGAATTTTAGTTTGTGATGTTCGTAAAAACATTGCCTGTGTGTTGGATGTCCTAGTTCTTTTTCTATGGTTCAATTTGTATACTTATTCATCCCGTCGCCTACCGAAGTTGGGGAGGGAATATAGCATTTGACCTGTTCGTTCGTTTGTGTTTTCGTTCGTTCAAAGCTTAAGACCCTGTATCTTTTGAATAACAGGTCCAAGATGTATAAGATTTTGTCGATGTATGCATCTTTAATAGTACTTGAGGTATATTATATGAAAAGGTGGATCTGACCTATATTTCATGAACAAATAAAGGGATATGAAGTAAATGTACATGGGACAAAATCCATCCAAATACATGGTTAGATTAAGCAAATCGACTAACGCTTTCATTGTTGTTGACTTGGGTTAAAGTTTTTGTTAGTGCCCAGATCTCAGTTACTACAACTCGTCGGGCTAATTTACACTAGGGTCAACCCGGATTAAGTTAATCTGGATAAATTTAACCAATAAGTAACGTTGTGGATTAAATAAATCCGGATTGACTTTTGCAGTGTTAATACAATGTGGATTACGTCATTTTTACCTAAGTTAAGGGTCCTAAGAGACTATTTTTTTCTGTAGATAGTCGAAAAGCTCCAGGTAAAAAGATGTAAATCTGGGCCACATTTCACAAATGAGTGACTCAGGTTTAAGTTTTTTCACAGTATAGATCTCAGATACAACAACTTGAAAAGGGGTCAATATTTTGTCAGAAGATACATCTGCTTGGTTCCTGATAAAAAATAGGTCACCTCAACCAACATTTCATGCATGAGTGGCGGAGATAATAGTTTGTGTAGGAGGCCAGATCTTAATTTGTAATCATGCAGTACTATTACAACAAACAACAATCGGGCAAAGGATTATATTAGCTTTCAATTCTGACTGCTTCAATTACTTTCATTGTCAATATATTGCTTCTTGACACTAGAATTATGGACAATATTATCTTATTAGGGATGGATAGAGCCTGGGAGAGGTTCACTTTCTGCAAATCTCACACTACTTTAAACAACACACGACCGTACTAGGCCAGTTTTTTCCCACCCACAATCTATTTATCTTCTACCTCCAACCTCTTTCCTTATCTTTCCAAATTTCCTGCCCATCCCATCTTTTCACGCTGTTAGTGATTTAGTTTGGTGGCGTACTTATTCATTTTATTTCTTTTGTCCTTGTAATACTGTCTCAATTCGTGTTGGATATAATTTGCCGTGATTTTGTATTTTTGATTTTGGAATTTCCCCCTTTCCCTTTGTTGCTTCGGTATTCGGTTGCCGATGTATTCATTCCCCAAGTACACTTACTTTGTTTCTTGAACTTATTCTGTAAGACACTATAAAATATTGGCAATGGTTACCAAAAGGGGTAATAAATGATATATTTTTTCTATATAAAATACCTTTTACATGTCCGGTCTGCATCTGCCCTAATCATGGGAACATCAACGACTGTTAAACAATAACCATCAGAGAAGAATTCACCTATAAATATATGTAATATATACTTTCTCTAGTAAATTCCCTGACCATTGATTAGTCAAATGACCTCACATGCTGACAGCATATATTGCATTTCAGGTCACTGAGAAATTTACGATCAACGGAAGCCGTAATGTGTTTGTCACCGTGTAAATTTCAGTACGTTTGTAGCGGTTTTCACAAGTTTTAATATGTGTTCTGGACTATCGGTGAGATATTCATATAGTATGTTAATTACCTGATGTGGTATACACGGTAAGTAAATTTAATATATGGGCTCGAGTAGTCGTGAAGCATATATTGTCGAAGGAATGTTATTCACTAGGTCATGTCGAAATGATAGACATGCAGAGTATGCCTGCTGGTAGAAGTATCAGGAGAACCCGCCTAAATTTTGATTTCTAGTAAATGGCCACGGAGGGGGCATATAAATTTCTACAAATGCTTTCTAGTGTTCGGGGCATAATGGTCGAGAATTTACAGCCAGCGTTATAACCGAACTTAAACAGTAAATGCCTAAATTAATCATTTATGCATGGAACCCGCAAAGTCAAGGATGTTCTACAGGACATCTATTGATGTACATGACATGGTTGTAAGTTAGATGAGGGATAATGACAACACACGGAATAAAATTAGTTCAGTTTCAAAAGAATAAGCATTCAGCTATCAAACGTTCCTCATATGAGGCATTGTCTGATGCCTTCCTAGAGTAGGATTAGCCCTGTTTTACAAGAAGGGATTAACTGATACCCATGTCAATTGTAATTAGATGCATCAGCTGATAATAGTGTTGATGAAAATGTTGCAGAACTTGAATTTGAACGTGTTGTTACACTTTTAAAACAAATATAACAGAAAAAGATAATTCTGATATTTGTCTCAGAACTGATTGCTCTTCATATGTTTGCCAAATTTTAGCATACTTTCATATATTTGGAACCGAGTATATTTGGAACCTTACAATATCTAAATTTTGGTAAATTTTGTTGAAAACTAAGGAGTATCTCCCTCATGCAAAGCTCTGTCCTTAGCTGATTTTGGCTTAATATTTAGATCATATTGGTTATTTGCTCTCTATCAGTTTTTACATACCTTTGAGTTTATGGTCTTCCAAACGTTTAGATTTTATCTGCACTGAAGAGACATAAGTTGTCGAAATGCGCATATGTAGAAATTAAATTCACAGTAGTAGCCTCGGTATTTGTTATTCCAACACATAATTAAAAGGCTCAAAGCACGTGCTTCCAAGTATCGCACTGTTGCCATCTATCGATCGGAATTAATATGTTCTCACTGGATTATATTCAATATAAGAAATAAGCTAATTCAAAAAGCCATTTAATATTGCATCTTTTGTGTCAGATATCAAAGGTGTCATTCAAAAAGCCTTTACTGAATAAAAAAGCTGTATTATGTTATAAATCGACATTAAAAAAAAATTAAAAACAATTTTAAGGGAAAGTATGCTACGATGGGAAACAGATGTGCAGTATGCTTGCTTTTCTTCTTGATAATATACTGGTCACATTTGGAAATGCTATTTATCAACAGCAAGTTGGTATGCCGATGGGTATGAATTGTGCTTCTGTACCCGTCAGACTTGTTTTTATATTCCTACTGAACTGTATTTCTTGAGGGACTCGTAAAGATAATAAAATAAAAGATACCAGATCCTTCAATCTCACTTATCAATACATTGATGTATTCTTCCCATTGATAACGCATCTTTTCCTAAATGGATCCCATCGATATATCCCAGAACAAGAGATAAAGTAAACGGCAGCAGAAACCCTTACATCTACATCTTTTTAAGACTTGCATCACAAAGTTGATGAAAATAATAACTTAATTACTAAAATTTACGACAAAAGGGGCGATTTTAGTTTTGAAAGTATCAATTTCCCTTACATGGACAGTATATTCCAACTTCTCTTACGGAGTATATGTTTCACAGTTGTTCTGACTCGTAACGCGAGAGCCAGCACAAGTTAAACAGACTTTCCCATTAGACATAGTTATCTTCGTGTTTGCCTTATTAATCAGGGCATGAAAAAAATCCGTCTCGTACGATCATTAAAAAGTTCTTTCATAGATACCAGTCCCTTGTGGAAGAAATTGAAGTTTCTCACCGAACTTTCATTTACTTACTGGGATGATCAATTCTTTTCACTGTCTTCTACGTTTCAATAGCAATTACCTTTGAGTTGTTACCGGACACTACCACAATGAAAGGGGGCTTAGCGCGCTTTTAAACAGATATTACCCCCCCCCCCCACCTTTTCTGAAATACCTGTACTAAAGCAGGACCATTGACTGAGTTTAACAGTTTTTTTGTCGTAGCTTTTGTGGTTGTGTTGTATATCACAATGTTATTTTTAGTTTTGTATTTGTCGACGATGATTGTAATACAGATTTACCGTTGTGATATCTGTGTACAGAGAGATATTATACAATTATAGTCTGTGTATGAGGTCGATACGATGTTATATCGACCCGGGAAAAGCATATCGACCGAGGATGAACATCGCATCGACCTTGTACACAGACTATAATTGTTATATTATTAATTTATAGAAACACTGAAAAGGTCATTTTTATCCTTTTCTAAATAATTAGATGCAAGATACAATTGAAATATTTCAAAAATGAATATTCAAAAGTTAAAACACTATAAAATAATTACAGTGTGTATAATATATACATGTAATTGATTCTTTAGAACATACATAAAAATGAATAGAGCATAGAAACTTGCCATATACATTACTATTTTTAGTAACATGCGATATAACTTTTTGATATACTATTGTCTAGTCAATCTCTAAAAATACAGTGGGTCATGTGATCAGTTCTCCACTAATCAAATTTCTAAAACTATGTTTTTCAAACTTTCACCTTGGTCTTGTTTTAGGTTTAGAGAAGTAACAATTATATAATGGAATTGTATTGGTTTTTCCTTAGGGTTAGACCATTTAATAATCAACGACCCAAAAGATCTTTTACAACCTTATTTTTACTTAGTACTCGGATAACATTCCAGTGTCATACGACATGTCTATAGCAATTGGTGTTGAATTGCCCCTTGGACTTTGGTTCTTGACAATTCTTTCCGATAATTTTGGCCCCCTCAGACATACTAGTGTAAAATATAGAATATTAAAACTGGGAAGTCTTCACGAATAAGAGCCAGCATGTCATTTTATTGGTCAAGAGCATTTTGAAGTTTGAATGAATGCATTTAAATTTATATTACAACGTATGTGGTCACATAATTTCGGTAGACTCATTATTGAATGCCTGTGTAATCATTGTTACTAGGATGTTGGCAGTGCAAGTCAAGTACGGATAGAGTATTGATATATCTGAATGTTCTCAAGCACTATTCATATTCTCAAGTACAAAATTCAATCGTTCTAAATCATAGAGAAGGAATTATTATTTCCTAAATCACCTTAGCAAATTAATAATCTTCATTCTAGGCTCATATATTGAAAGAAAATGTCAACACGTTTATTAAGGTACCTGATACACAGCTGAAAGAAATATTTCCAAGCATTCCTCCATGGTCATGCGCACTGTTGATATGTACCAATGCCTGCAAAAGATAAAAAAATTAAGAAATTTCTTACATTTAGACTCCAGTTGACTGCCACTGTCATTAAAGCATTGTGAAGTGCCTTGTATTTTAGAAGGCAAGACATTTTACTTTATCACTACATGTAGTTATAATTGCGAGATGAGTTCATTTTTATACGATATTACGACAATAGAATACCATGTATTTGTAGATACTTTGTCTCATGTGCATTCACTCCATATGACTGGAGTTTGTCTCTCCTGCAGTGTTGACTAAGTAAAAAAAAAAATCCCCGTGTGAGATATGTGTGCTGTCTACATATTTCAGTTAATTTGTACTTGTTCTGCTTGTTCTGTCGCATATGGATAAACGATCACAATTTAAAATTTGGCCCTATTTCATTTACTTTTTTAAAAATTATGTTGCATTTTCTTTTGCTAATTTATAAATGTTATTCTGACAGCTCTATTTACAGTGCCAACAGCTCCCTTTTTTATTAAGTCAACCACTGTCCCTCATACCTGAATGACATTTTACCCCCTAAAGTATTTGAAATTTCTAATTACCCTTTGCGTAATGGAGAAAATTATGTTATTCCATTTTATAGATTATCATTAACTAATTCGTCGTTTTACCCTGCTACACTACGTGCATGGAATAATCTAAGTATTGATGACAGGAACTGTCAAACTAAGAGAACTTTTAAAACTGTATTAAACAAATCCATAACAAAACCTTCTGTTCCTCTTTGGTATCTCTATGGCTCTAGGAGAACTAATATTTTACACATTAAACTTCGTTATAATAATAGTGTTTTGAATTATGATCTGTTTCGGGTCAATTTAAGAGACAATCCTAGCTGCACGTGTCGTTATCCATGTGAAAACTCCTTTCATTATTTTTTGGAATGTCCACTTTATGATGAAACAACGGCAGTAGAATACCGAAGGAACAAAGCACAAGATTACACAAATCAAAGTCCAGAGACAAGGCAAAAGCAAGAACACCAAAAGACGGAAGACCAAAGACACCACATGCCTACAAAACACTCGAACGTTACATATACAACACAAAAAACTAAAGCACTAACAGTGTGAACTCTCAATAAACAAGAGTGACATCAGGTGCCCCGGAAGGGTAAGCATGTCCTGCTCTGTGCACAGCACCCGTCACACTGTCAGTGGGTCAATTCAGGGTAAAGTCGAAACCGGTAATGTCAAATCAGGGAAGACGCAAATCTAGCTGAAAATGTCAGTTTTTATTTGTGACACTGACATTTCATATCTATCTATGATGTCGTGGTGACGGCCATAGAATTTCTGAAGGGACGAAAGTAACAAAGGCTGAACATATCCCTGACTCAGCAGTTTTTGTGACAGTGCTTTTGCTCTTTCCACAAAGTCACTGTATGTACTGCACGCTCTACAGTAACGAATTAATTGTGAAATATATACTCCATATGCTGGGGATGCAGGTATATTGCTGCAGAGAAAGGGAAAGTTCACAATTGGAAAGTCAAAATCATCACGTTTGTCATATAATCTAGATTTCAGACGTCCATGTTCGTCAATGTACAACAAAAGGTCAAGGTATGAAGCAGAATCGGGTGTATCGGTTGTTTCTTTAATTTCAAGTTCACTGGGGTAGATACGATGTAAATATTCTTTNTCCCTTTTATCATAAATTTTAGTATCTAATTTACCATTCGTTATATCAAAATTGATGTCTAAGAACGGACAATGATGATTATCAGAATTGGCTTTATTCAAAGTAAGTTCTTTAGGGTAGATGTCCTTATAATACGTATTGAAGTCGTCATTATTTAAAGTTAAAATATCATCCAAATATCGGAAAGTGTTGTTAAACTTTTCAATTAAATGCTGTTTAGATGGGTCTTTGCTGATGTTGGTCATAAACTGAGATTCGTAGCAGTACAAAAAGAGGTTAGCTATAAGTGGTGCACAATTGGTACCCATAGGAATTCCTATGACCTGGCGATAAATACAGTTACCGAAACGAATGAATATATTGTCAAGTAAAAATTCAAGTGCTGAAATCATATCAAAACAAGTCCAATTAGTTGAATTCTTTTGTTTGGTATTACTAAAATGTGTTTTAAAGGAATTAGAACATATATATTCACAATCGGATTTTTTGAATGCCCATTGAATAAGACGTATGAATTTTTCCTTTATAAAATTATGTGGTAAGGTAGTATAGAGGGTAGAGAAATCAAAACTTTCAAGGGATTCAAAAGGGGGATTATAAGCATTCAATTTATCGAGAACTTCCAATGATGAATTTTTTACACTCCAAAAATGATTGACACCACTGTTTTCATATACTTTGTTACAGAAATTTATAACCAGGTTTTTAATAGCAGTCAAAGTATTAGTGAGTATAATAGAAACTTTAGTTGTAGAACAGTGACTAGATGACAAAATGAATCTAGATTTATATGGCGTTTTGTGGAGTTTAGGAACCCAGTACATAGTTGGAACTGTTTTACTATCAGGTTTAGCCTGTAAAGATGTGGCTGTTAGAAAATGTATGTTTGTAATTTCACTTTCCGTTTAATTGAAAAGTATGTGAACTGGTAATTTCTTTTTGGAGTACTTTTATATAATGTTTACGACAAACTATGATGATGTTATTAGCAGACTTATCAGCTGGGACAAAAACAAATTCCTTTCCAAATTCTTTAAGTTTCATTTGGATGCGAGAAACCGTGGGTTTATTTTTGTTGTTATAGCGGAAATGTTGTTCAAACTGTTTAATTCGGATATCGACAAGTTTCATAATAGCATTAAAGAAAGAATCCAAAGATTTTTTGTCAACGTGTTCACGTTTAATCCAATTTTTACAATAAGTTTTAAGTGAGTCGTGGATGATATTACGACAATCTTTCCAATTAATTTTAGAAGGTGGCCTATATTTTGGACCTTTCTTTAAGAAATTAATAAGCTCTTTGTCCTGCAAGATGTTGAGATCTCCTGTGATGACATGGGAGCTAGGAGCATAGGCGTATTTTGAATTGTTGCAATTTCATGTATCAGGCACAGAATTGTTAATGTTTATATCTTTACAAACTTTACTGTAATTGAAGACTTACTGATATTTGTTTACACTCCATGGGTTAAAAAACGATATCAGTGTATATTAAGTACATGTATTTTCGACAACATTCGATCATATTTTGAAAATGTTCTCACTAAGGCACAAAATTCACGCCTATACTTCTTTACTGGTAGTTACAATGAATATTTTCAACTGTTTAATACTTTTCCGTCCCGTAAATGTCGATATATAACCATTTGCATCAAATATTTCTTAGGTAGAGTAGATGTGCCATTCATTTTCTTATACTTAAATCTGAATGGCAAAATTATTCATTATGAGTAAAGTGGTGTATTAAACAGTTGCTGAGGGCAAAACCACTTACAAAAGTATTGTTCAAATTTTAATATTTGATTTAATGCTTAGATATTTTGACAAATATATTAGAGGCGTGAAATGATGTACAGATTAGAAATTACTTTGTAACTTAAGAACATAAAAAGTGATCAAAATGTTCAGATTTTGTTTATGCAATTGATTAACTATAAGATTATAGCTGCAAACATGAAGCAACCATTCAATTTGGTATTGCAAATAGAACAAGTAACAGATGTTTTTGATCACTTCAAACTAAAAAGTCTACGAACCGTCGAACTCCTCAATTAATTCTTAAGTCTAAATGAGATCTGCTTTTCGGTAAAGTTAAATCCAATTAAGAGCACATTAAATCTTCGTGTTTGTTCTATTTTCATATCAATAGTCGCCATCTTTGCTCCTGCATACTAGAATCAGCTTCTACTACTATTTTCTTCTTTCTTGCAACAGATCTTCGCTTGCCAAGGGTTACGATTCGAGAGCGGATCGTAACCCTTGGCTAGCGAAGATGTTTCCAAATCAATTGACTGAGTTTTTAGAAGAGTTGCAACGAAGTTTAACTCGGCTATTGGTTTGGTGATGCGGGCGGGCGTGCGAGCGTGCGAGCGCAGGGCGGGCGTCAAACATTGGTTTCAAAATGATAACTCAAAAAGTTTACATCCAATTAAGTTAAACTTGGATATATTGTCTGGTACCAGACCAGGAGGGGAGGAACCATAGTGATTTTGGAGAAAGTAGGTCAAAGGTCAAGGTCACAGCGACCGAAAACAGACTGAAAATTTCAGAAAAAAATGGTTTCCAAATGGTAACTCAAAAAGTTAACATCCAATTGAAATGAAACTTGGATATATTGTTTGGTACCAAGAGAGGAGAACCCTATTGATTTGGGAGAAAGTAGGTCAAAGGTCAAGGTCACAGTGACCAAAAATAGATTGAAAATTTCAGAAAAATTTGGTTTCCGGATGATTACTCAAAAAGTTTACATTCAATTTTAATAAAACTTGGATATGTTGTTTTGTACTGGACAGGAAGGTTCTCTATTGTTTTTTGAGGATGTAGGTCAAAGAACAAGGTCACAGTGACCGAAATTGGATTGAAAATTTCAGAAAAATTTGGTTTCCGGATGATAACTCTAAAAGTCTACGTTCAATTTAAATAAAACTTGGATATGTTGTTTTGCACCAGAAGGGAAGGAAGCACATTGATTTTGGAGAAAGTAGGCCAAAGGTCAAGGTCACAGTGATCATACCTGGTTTGAAAATTTCAGAAAAATTAGTTTCCAGAAGATAACTCAAAAAGTTTTTATCCAATTTAAATGACTTTTGATATATTGTTGGATATTAGTAGAGGAAGAACCCTATTTGTTTAATATAAAGAAGGTCAAAGGTCAAGGTCACAGGGACGAAAAGTAGATTAAAAATAGTTTATGGAAGATATCTCAAAAAGTTTAGATTTAATTCAGATGCAACTTGGACATATTTTGGGATACCATTAGGAAGGAACCTTATTGATTTTTTGGGGAAAGAGGGCCAAAGGTCAGGGTTGCAATGATTTAAAATAAATTTAAGATTTAAAGAAAATTTAGTTTTTGCATTAATTGAAATTGTTATCAGTTCAGAGTTGAGGTCACAGTGATTTATATATTGAATTGTCAAGACATGAAATTTGACCTTTTTGAGTTCTTAGAAATTTGTATATTAGGTAGGAAATATAATAGATAGAAAATTTTAGAAATATTCAGATTTCCAAATGAATTTGGTCACATAATATATGAAGTTGCAACTCGGCTTCTGCATCCAGGTGCCATTTAGATTTTATATAGCTCTTTTCAAATCAAGTTACTAAGAGATCTTTAGCTCATTCAATTGACAAATTAAACAAATTATATGAAAAACAAATGAAAAAAAATTGATAGAGTTTTAATTTTGACAAATTTTTGTTTTTTCATATGTGGGCAATTCATAAGACAAGTGAGGAATAAGAATAAAATCATCGTTCAAAATAAGAGAGTGCTCAACTTAAGCAGTTCTTATTAAATACGCCTGCGGCATTTCATGGTAACCTGTACAAATATAATCTTACATCAAAGATATGTAGTAGTTTGTTTTTAGCTTGAGATAAAAGCCTCTATGACTCTGTTAGTGGACATTTAGTCCCATAGGGTAATCACCAACCTCGTTTGCTGGCCCAAACATGTAAGTGAATAAATTCGGTTTGTATGATAAGTTTGACGTTGTCTAAGATTGGGCTTTTTTCCAGGAATACTCATATTTGTGACGTGTATGATTAAACATGACATTAGTGACATTGTGATAATAATACCAGGTAGTCTTATTTCACACCCTTTATTAAGAAATTTTCAAGTTTGAACTTTCAAAAGTATACCTAGTATTTTACGTGACAATTACAAATGTAAACAATGCAACATGAGTAAACCGAGTAGCTGTGTGACTAAGAGGTTAATGTATGAAAAAAGATATTCATATAAAAAAAAACAACTTAATAAATAAAAATGAAAATAGAAATAAAATACATTTTGCTAAAGTATCAAATAAAGTGTTTAACTACTTGAAATAAATACAATAGAGATATGATCTCGTATTTAAACTGGATAAAATTGTAAAGTATGTCACAATTAAAAAGTAAACTAGATAAAATATACAAAATAAAAAAAAAATATCAAAATCCGAAAATGGAGAGAGTAGTGAAAAATCCAACGTTTCTGCCTTTCAGCGTTTCATATCATTTAATATGCTGCTTTCACCTCTCATTGTAAAAGTCAAAGCTACAGCCATCGAAAAGAAATAAGTGTGTCCACTCTGTTTGGGATTAACTTAAAATCCGTACGTGAAAAGAAGGGTTGATGTGTTCTTGATTAAAAGAGAGCAGTTTCGATTTAGTTCTTATGACAAGCTCCCAGTTTAGAAAAAGCTTACAAAAAGTATACGATTTCAATTTAAAACTAAAGTATTTGCTTACATAACAACCATGCGAAGTGAATATTTCAGTACAACTTGACAACGTTGGATATTGAATACGTAACATGACAACCGTGTACGTTTAATGAATATAATAAAAGCTTAAATGAAGACCATCCGTATTGCCTAACATGAGAACCATGCTTATTAAACATAATTGCTCCCATACCATGAAGAAAATCATATTGTCAAACATAAATAACATGGGTATTTCCCGAACACCAGACTCCATGAACTTGCGTACTGCATAACATGAAGAGCATCCGTATTGCCTAACATGAGAACTATGTTTATCATACATAATTGCTTCCATACCATGAAAAAATGCATATTGTTAAACATAAACAACATGGGTATATCCCTAACACGAGACTCCATGCTGCTTATATTTTAACACGAAAACAAGTCTGACTGTGCATAGAATGGAAGCCAAGTGGACTGTTTAAAGATTCACAGGGTTTAAGTTGTATATTACATATTCTAAATGTAAACTTCAGAGCTTTGTTAACAATAGTGCTCAAGGCAAAGGGGATCCAAAGTAAATTGCATTCACTAAAAAGCCACAACGAAATGAGTTGATAGATAAGAAATTGTAATTGTAAAACGACATATTGAGCTGGTCTAAGTTTTTAAATATAAGCGATACAAGGAACTGCTTTGGTGGTAAAATCAGCTCTAAAGCAGAAACAGAATTCAAAGTTACCTCGGCATTTATATGCCGATCTTTAGATCGGGGGGCATATTGTTTTTGCCCTGTCTGTCTTTATGTATGTATGTATGTATGTCTGTATGTATGTGTCTGTCTGTCCGCAACATTAACCTGGCTCATAACTTTTAAACCAGATGTGATAATACCTTCATATTTGGTATGTAAAAAATTCACTAAGGTCATGCCAAAGGTCAAGGCTACAGAGGTCAAAAGGTCAAAATCTAGATTTTGCTATAACTCGTTAATTACAATTGATAGAGGCTAGATATAATATATGAAAATAGATCTAAGAATGCTTAATTCAAATCAACCAAAAAAATTTGGGTCAGGTCAAAGGTCAAGGTCACTGAATTTGAAAACTTTAACAAAAACTTTAACATTGCTTTTGTCTTTTCAACCAGACGTGATAGGACCTTCATATTTAATCTGTATATTGGTCATATAAAGCTGAACAGCATTATTTAAATTTTACTAATGTCAGGTCAAAGGTCAAGGTCACAGAGGTCAAAAGGTCAAAATATAGATTTTGCTAAAGCTCGTTAATTACAATTGCTAGAGGCTTGATATTCCATATGTGAACAGATCTAATGAATCTTAGTACAATCGAGTACATCGAGTTCAAATTTGACAACTTTTAACATTGCCCATATCTTTCCAACCAGAAGGACCTTATTATTTGGCCTTTATATTGGTTACATGAAGCTGAACAGTATTATTCAAATTTCATTAAGGTCAGGTCAAGGTCACAAGGTCAAGGTCACAGAGGTCAAAAGGTCAACATCTAGATTTTGTTGTAGCTCATTAAGTATAATTGCTAGAGACTTCATATTTTATATGTGAATAGATCTAATAGAGCTAAGTACAAATCCGCCAAAAAAATCTAGGTCAGTTCAAGGTCACTGAGTGAAAATTTGAACACTTTAATGTTGCCTCTATCTTTTCAACCAGATGTGAAAGGACCTTCATATTTGGCCTGTATATTGATCATATAAAGCTGAACACCATCATGCAAATTTCATTAAGGTGAAGGTCACGGAGATCAAAAGGTCAAAATCAAGATTTTGCTTTTAGCTTGTTAATTACGATTGCAATAGGCTTGATATTCTATATGTGAATAGATCTAATGGAGCTTAGTACAAAAGTCTACTTAACCTTGATTTCTAGTGATTTCAATTTTATCAAGTTTTTATTGTAGACATGGTTGCTACCGGGGCAAAGTGTTTCACAAACACATCTTGTTTTATTTATATAAACAAACTACAACAGTCATCACCCCGATCATACCTCAAAACCAAACGCAGAGGAGATTGGCTCAATTTCATGAATTTCCACGAATTTCTATTTAATCTCCAACCTATTTCATAAACTCATTGGCTTGTCCTTGTCTTCTTATAAAATTTTAGTTTCTTGATATTTGGGTTATTAGGTGTGGTTTGTTTCCATTGATTTATTCACTTTTTTACCTTTTTGGGGCCATTTAGGGCTTGCTATATGGTGTGAGGTTCCTCACTATGTTGAAGACCGTACGGTGACCCCTAGATGCTTTGTTTTGGGTCGTTTAAACCTGGATATGGGATGTTGTCTCCTTTACATTTACCCCATTTCTTTTCTTTTTCATATGAATGTTTTCAGCAGTACTTTCAATATTTTACGAATACGCAGCAATCCGATTCAATTGTCCAATCATACAATAAAAAAAAAAAGTTTTGAAAAGCCAAATAAATTTTTGCTTCAACGTAACTTTTGGTCATTCAAAAAACGTAGAAGGTCTCAAGATTACACCATTACGTATTAATACAAGTAGAACAACGGTAAGATTCTCTCTACCTTCTATTCAGATAAAGCTTTGATGCTTTTCTGGAGGATCTATTTTTCTGTAAATAATGGTTAACAGTGGGAGACACGCATGTGAGATCGATTCACGCGACCTCGTCTCCCATGGGTAAATGACCAACAATAAGTGCTTATTTCTGTGATACATGACTGAACAGACTAAACGTCATAAAACACCTGAGGTCACAATGTAAGGTGCACTCACATGGCGAGAACAATGTTCTCTGCTGGTGGCCATTTTGGATAAAACGTGGACTTGCTAGAAACATTTTTCAAAGGGGCAAACTAAGGACTTATGTGACCAACGTTGCTTCTAAATGGCCCAGTAGTTTTAAATATGTTTTCCCATAGGGTCCAATGTTAAACTTGCCAGACACATTTTCAAAGGGAACCAACTAAGGACTTTTGTGACAAAGTTTGCTTCCAAATGGCCGAGTAGTTCCAGAGAAGGAGATCCTTCAATATGCTTTCCTAAAACCAATATGGTTTCTACCTGATTTTTGCCTTTTTTTCTCATGGATTTCGGCTCCTGACAATTCTGTTCGGTAATTTTGTTATTACTCCCATTTCCCATAGGGTCCAATGATTAACTAAGTTTCCGGCTGGAGACCACTATGGATGGGGTTAGACAACTTGACAATAATTTATAAAACGTAGACCTTTACATACTGAACATTTTTGCATTTAAACCGGACCTCTATCTCAAATCGTTTTTGATATATTAGGCAATATATATACATTCATCTAAAATTGGACCTATAAAGGGCAGTAACTCCTGTGTGGGTATTTGGATTTTCTTCAAAACAGACGTGCGAATAGATCTTGATTCGCAAAACATTTTTTCGAAATTCAACCTTAACCTACATCTCAAAATGGCTTAAATACAAGAGGAAATATAGGGGTAGTAACTCCTACAGGGTATTAAGATTTTCTTCAAAATTGGCATGTACGTAGATCTTGACATGCTGAATATTTTTGCAAATAAAACTTAACCTCTATCTCAAACTTTTTTTTGAAATACAAGACAAAATATATAAAATCAAGAAATATTTTACCTATAAAGAGTAATTACCCTTATATGGGTAATTACATTTTCTTCAAAATTAGCGTGTGGGTAGATCTTGATATGCTTAACATTTTTGCATTCATATTTAACCTCTATCACAAACTGTTATAAGACAAAATATGTAAAACCACGAAAAAATTGATCAATAAAGGGCAATAACTCTTCCAGCGGTATTAAGATTTTCTTCAAAATGAGCTTGTGGATATATCTTGATATGATAAACAAATTCTGCAATTTAAACTTAACCTTTATCTCAAACTGTTTTTGAAATACCAAACGAAATACATAAAATCGCTTAAAATCTGACTTATATAGGGCAATAACTCCTACATTGGTATATAGATTTTCTTCAAAATTGGCATGGAGGTAGAACATTTTTGCATTTAAACTTAACCTCTATCTGAAACAGTCTTAGACTTATTAGACAAAATATATAAAATTACGAAAAAATTGACCAATAAAGAGTAATTACTCCTATATGGGTATTTAGATTTTCTTCAAAATTAGCATGTGGGTAGATGTTGATATGATAAACATTTTTGCAATTTAAACTTAACCTCTTTCTCAAACTGCTTTTCAAATACTAGATAAAATCAAGAAAAAATGACTAATACATGGCAATAACTCCTTCGTTTGTATGTAGATATTCTTCAAAATTGGCATGGAGCTGACCTTGATATGGTGAACATTTTTGCTATTTATACTTAACCCTTATCTGTTATAGTTTTTGATAGAAAACAAACAAAAACATCAAAATTTTGAAAATTATATGAAAAAGGGCAATAACTCTAAAATTGGTCATCAGATTTCCTTTAGAATTGCAGGGTATGTAGTTTTGTCATACTGACGATTTTATTCTGGTCAGATTTTTGATGTCTACAACGGTTTTGAGGTATTTGACAAAAACAGCAATTTATCCCGTCTGTTCTATTTAATTAGTTTAGTCCTCGTAATAAAGGAACTAATTTTTTAAACTACATACCCTGGTGCTGACCCAGGCCAAGTTTTGTTTAAATTTGCCCAGTGGTTCAAGAGGATTATTTTTAAAAAGTTTCCGACGGTTGATGGATGCCAAGTGATTGCAAAATCTCACCCTGGTATAGCCAGGTGATCTAAAAACGGAATTTGTCAATAAAATGAAATTGGTGATGTTAAAAGAATATCAAAGGATTAGGAAAGCTATACATACCTAAACAGTAGGATTTTTTTTAATATATTTTTTTAATTGCTTGCTTTTTTACAGATCAACAAAATGTACACGGAAACATGATATTGTGTTAAAGTAAAAAGTGTCAGAAGAAGATATGAATACAGGTTAGCATAATATCCTAGAAAAAAAATATAACTAGCGTAGGGCGTTTATTTTATAATGAATGGGGGGGGGGGGGGGGGGNGGGGTAATAACAAAAACACCTAACAGAATTGTCAAGAACCAAAGTCCAAGAGGGAACCAGTGAGATAAGGAAAATGATTAATAGGGATAGCAATCGGTATCAGGTCAGGTACTCTAAAATCTATAAATAGATTATTTAATTAAACTAATTTACTCTTGTAGAAAAATGAGTTATTAACTTGACCTATGTAGGTTGTGCACAGATGAAAGATGTTTGGTGACTCTTTCTACATTCTACTACACTTTTGTTAATCTTTTTAAGTTAAAGCATTACAGCTTGAGCGTCAATTGATCTATATCCTTTCGTTACTCAAACACAATTAAAACATTTTTTTTTTGTCGTTTACAACTTAAAACTAGTTATCTCGATTGTATTTTTTGAAGAGTGATATGTTGCCCTCCCGGACTATTTGATGAGATATTCGGCATGTTGATTGCGACTGAACTTGTACAAGCAATACTCACATTTTTGATATGTCATGAAAGAAATAATAGGTCAATATATGATAGCTTGACGTTTTATGTTTTTGATACATTATATCAAGTAGTCTTGTTTCACTCATCCTTGTCAAGTTATTTTCGAGTTTAAACTCGTCACGATTTCAAAACCATACCAAGTTACATGCGGCAATTATACAAAAGTAAACAATGTAGGTCAGGGTCTGAATAAATTAATATCCAAGAATCATAAGACCTATTTTTTCATCTAGAATTGTTAAATTATCATATAAATTTTTGAAAACTTATTGAATGATAGAAGACGACGGATTTGTGACTTTCCCTACTAACAAACCATTTCTTTTTAAATGCCTGTTCAAAGTCAGGACAATAGCAGATGACAATTTTTCCGGTGGTAATATCCACCTGATTTGTCTTAATTTCTGCCTTTTTAACAATTCTGTTCGGTAATTTTGGTAATACCCCCATATATGCATTACAAAGGCAGCATTTCAGTTATTTGAGCTGCATTGTGAATTTTTTTCTTGTCAAAAGACTTTGTTACCAGGCTTATCTATTTTTATTCCCATACTTTAGAATGACAGTGCGGGTATATATAGTCGTTGGCCTAGTCCGTCTGTTCGTCTGTCCGTCCATCAATCACACTTTACTGCGAAGCGAACTCCTGTACATTTTTGGATTTCGTGTTTAAATTTTGTTACAGAATTGTTGCATATATGCTGGAGGAGCAATAAGCTTTTGGATTTTCTATATTGGTCTTTCTGTAAACAATAGATCCCAAGATGGCAATTTTGACACACGTGGCATGCGACGCGAACTCCTCCTACAATTTTAGATTTTGGTATTTACATTTGCAAAGCTCTGTCCTTAGTTGATTTTGACTTTACATTTAGATCACTTTGGTTATTTGTTCTCTATCAGTTTTTAAACATTTTTGAGTTTATGGTCTTCCAAACGTTTAGATTTTATCTGCACTGATGAGACATAATTTGTCGAAATGCGCATATGCAGAAAGTAAATTCACAGTAACTTCGGTATTTAGTTATTTGTTGTAGAATAAGGGGATATGGTCTACAGATATGCAAAAAGCTTTTTGGATTTTCGATATTTATTTGACAAAGGCTCCATAATGTGGATTGTGTCATATATGGCATGCGTTGCGAACTGCTCCTACTTTGTTGGATTTGGGAATTCAATTTTGTTATAGAATTTTTGCGTACGGTCTGTAGATGCGCAATAAGCTTTCAGAATTTTCATTCCGGTTCTACCTTTGGTAAGACTGATAGTTTTGAACATTCTAGCATATAATCTTATATTTTGGCAAGTATCTGGAAAAACAAATTCGGAAAAATTAGAATTTTAAAATGTTATTCCAATTTTGGTAAATTTCCTGAAATTCTCAAAGACCACTTATGATCCGGAGTTCTACCTTGCAACCATATTTTAAGGATTTGTTTCGATAAGTTTTAAAAATTTTTGATTCCAATTTCCTGAAATGAATAAATAATGGGATATGGAGTAAATGTTCAAAGAATAAACACTTCTATAAATACATGGTAAGATTAAGCAAATGGAACAACGCTTTTATTATTGTTCTTTATCTTGAAAGTCTCAAAGACCACTTTTTGGGGGGAATTCTGATAATTAGGATTTAAATTTTTAGGATTTGTTCGATAAGGACCACCATTTTCACCAATTGAATTTCAAAAATTCTTGATTCCAAATTTGTTTAATTTCCTGAAATCATCAAACACCGCTTATGTTTTGGGATTCTACCTAACAACCATACTATTAGCATTTGCTTTGATAAGTTTAATCATTTTCCCCAATTGTATTTCAAAAATGTTTGACTCCAATTTTGATAAATTTCCTGAAAGTCTCAAACAGTTTAAGACCACTTATTTTTTTTTAACAAATCTCTCCAGCAACTATTTTAAAGGATTTTTTCACTTAGGACAATCATTTTCACCCATTGGACTTCAAAAATACTTCATTCCAATTTTGGTAAATTTCCTGAAAGTCTTAAAGACCACTATATTTTTGGAATTCTACCTAGCAACCATTTAGAATTTGTTTCCACTAGGGAAATCATTTTCACCAAATGGATTTCCAATATAATTGATTCTACTTTTGGTAAATGTCAGACCACTTTTTTTAAAATTCTACTTTGCGACTATAGTTTCAAAATTTGTTTTCATTGGGACAGACATTTTTCTCTATTAAATTTAAAAAATAGTTGATTCCAAATATTTTTGGTATTTTTTAAATTCTACTAAGCAACTATACTTTAGAATATATTTTGCCTAACTAGATTTCAAAAATAATTTGATTCCAAATTGAGCTAGTTTCCTGAAATTGTCAAATGAAATTAAAGGGACAGAAAACACCTACAATGGCTGAAAATTATAATTACATGCCACAATATGCTAGGGAACTACACAAGAAAAACACAAATTAGACAAAAGACAAAGATAAACAACGATAGGAACTCGGGACGATTAGAACAGACATTTTGCCTAACTAGATTTCAAAAAATAATTTGATTCCAAATTGAGCTACTTTCCTGAAATTGTCAAATGAAATAAAAGGGACAGAAAACACCTACAATGGCTGAAAATTATAATTACATGCCACAATCTGCGAGGGAACTACACAGTAAAAACACAAATTAGACAAAAGACAAACGTAAACAACTATAGGAACTCGGGACAGCCGGACTTGGTACCGGCACTAGCAAAAGCCAGCGGTAGGATTAAACCGGTTTATATGTACCCAAACCTCCCCTTTATCTGTCCCGTTTCCCAATAGTTAAGTAAACATACGAATAAAACCCAATACAGGTAGACTACTAACTCAATGACCACAATCTTGAAAGGAGAGAATATGACAATACGTAATTTTGAAAGATTGGTCATGGGGTGCTCGCCGCTAAACTACCGGCTAGCTAAAGGAGCCTAGTCTGCTCGTAAAACACTGCCGCACTACGGAAGAAAAATCAAACTCAAAACTTCACGCAGGATTTGGTCAAGAATCATCATATATTTCAGCAGACATCGACAGTATCAGTGAGAGGCCAGTATGTATTAAAAATTTTCAGGTCACTAGATCTTAAAGCTAATTTAACGGATGCAAGCAGAGTATCTTGTCAATATCCCCTATAATGTAAAGAATGTAAGTTACGTCCCAGCTTTCTTGGATTTTTAATCAGTTTCTGGCATTTTTAACAACATTACCGTAAAAACGAGGATTAGAAATGCCCTTAGTAATAAGCTGTTTGCGAGTAACGCCATATTTAGATATTAAATATTCATATCTGTTATAAAACTTCTTAAAGGTATTCAACAACTAATGAAATCTGTAACCCTGTTGTAAAAGTTTGGCTGTGATAGTAAGGTTACGTTCATTAAAATCGTCAAGAGTAGAACAAACACATGCGAATAGTACTAGTTGAGAAAGACCACTTATTATTTTCAATTGTACATTGAAACCATAATTAAAACATTTATTACAATTAGAACAAAAATTTTCACCCATTTGATTTCCCCAATATTTGATTCCAAGTTCGGTAAATTTCATGAAGGTCCCAAAGACCATTTGCCTGTTTTTAAATTCTGCTTACCGCATAACAACCATATATTCTTGAATTCCTCTTAGTAAGAATACTGACTGTCAATAATTATGAAATTCTATGGCCGTCACCTTAACATCATTGAAAGATATGACGTGTCAGTGTCCGAAATGAAAGTGGACATATTCAGCTGGATTTGCGTCTTTCTGGATTGACTTTTTTTTACTTTTTCCTAGATTGACTCACTTACAGTGCGACGGGTGCTGTTAGCAGAGCAGGACATGCTTACAGTTTCTGATCACCTGATATCACTCTCAGTTTCATGGGAGTTCACACTGTTGGTGCCTTGGTTTTGAATGTTGTGTTTTTTCTCTGTGCTTTGTAGCTGTCTTACGGCATTGTTTTCTGTGTTCTGTTTTTTCCATGTCTTTGGACTTTGATTTTTGTGGATGCCACTTCTTTGTTCCTTCGGTATTCTACTGCTGTTGTTTTTTTAATTTCAAAAACGTTAAGAAAAACTATGCTCATGGTCTGAAACTGTTTTCTGTATTAAACAGGGAGTGTCGGGAACATTTTTATTTAACAACAGTCATTGTTCTAGTTATATTTTAGAATTAAAAGAATCTTTATAGATTTAGTAAAATTCAGACCCATAGGGACTACAGCTATGTATCTTGAAAGTTTTAAATTTAGCACATCTGGCATGTTTGGTTCCAACCAATGTTGGTCACAAATATCAAGTAAAGTTTGGACCTTTGTTCCGATGTAAAAGTTGACCTAGAGTAATGGATTGAGTTTGTTGTGGACCACAAAAATCACACATACGTATGACAAAAATACCTAAAACACGTGTACAGCATAACTAAATTTATTGTTTATTCTGCAACTTAGGTATTTTGTATTTTAAACCATTGGACCGATTCCACTGCTGGTGGACCAGAAGTCCCCGAGGGTATTCACCAGTCCAATAGTCAAATTACTGGACCAATTCCACTGCTGGTGGACCAGAAGTCCCCGAGGGTATTCACCAGTCCAATAGTCAAATTACTGGACCGATTCCACTGCTGGTGGACCAGAGGTCCCCGAGGGTATTCACCAGTCCAATAGTCAAATTACTGGACCGATTCCACTGCTGGTGGACCATAGGTCCCCGAGGGTATTCACCAGTACAATAGTCAGACTTGTCTGACATGAAAAGTTACTTAGCGATCTATAGAAATTTACTGTTTTATCAAAATTCTAACCCCTTTAAAATACTACGGCTTCATTCCGTGCATGGCACTCGATGGGTGTCCTAAGTAATGGATTTGGCTTCCTATTTCGATACTTTTGGTAACGAGTACTTCTTATTTGACCTTTTCGGATTTTGGCTTTTCATATTATTTGATTTTTGATGCTGCTGATTAGAGGTTACTTCTTGAAACACGTGTACAGCATAACTAAATTTACTATTTATACTGCAACTAAGGTATTTTGTATCTTAATATATCGAGTTTTTCTGTTAACTTCACCCTCTCATTGTAAAAGTTAATGAACGAAAAAAGTAAGTAGTCGCTTTCAATTAGCTGGATTTTATACATTCAAAATAACGACACTTTGAAGGTGTACATGCACAGATTGTGTTAATATTAGAAGTAAATGCGGGCATCTAAAACAGTTTCAAGGGGAACAGTCGCACGGTTAATGCCATTACCAATGTTGCAACTGGTGCACTATTGATAAGCAGTGAACAGCTTGGATTTATAAGTGCGTATATGGTGAATTTAAATAAAATGATAACCAGACGTTTTACGGACTATTCTTAAAATTTGGAATTTATCATATACCAAAAACATGTAGTAGAAAGTAGAATTTTGTAAAGGTCAGAATCTTTTATTTCAGTTAAACCAAGCATCAGGCTTCAACTTAAATACGTAAATATATTACATTATTATTTATTTAATTTTCTAGACGTGACACGAATTGTTACAGGAATTATTTTGTTATTACATCTTTGAAAAGTAACCTCAAGGGCTTAGGTAAAAAAAGAAAGTGCACGGTAGCGTGATAGCTTACATTTGCTATAGTAAATCAGAATCAGTAATTTCTGTGAAATTTAATGGTAAGTAGTTTGAACAAAATGTACATTTTCTTAAAATTCAATATTTCAATACACAAAGTTATAACTATGATCTGATCTTGCAAAAATCGAATCTTGAAATAACAGTGCACACTTATTTCCAATTCCTCGTTGTTGCTACAACTTCTAGATAAAATACACGTTTAAAATCATAATCCCAAGGATAAACTTAAAGCAGTTCCTTCTCCTATACCACTTTTGTGCATAATCTTGGTAATCATAATAGCGCTATGTACAATTTTTTTTTCAATAATTGTGTAATTTGCAAACCATCATTCGGTTCTGATGGTCCGTTTTATATGTAACCAACTATACCACAACGATAAGATTCCACATAAATTCCACCAGGAGTTAGACGTGTGCATTCATCATCCGTCAAATGATAAAATATATTTCCGAAGTTTTACCCATAGATTTATAAATCTTTGCTTTAATTTAAAAAAGAGGATAACAGAAAACATCTTCAATTACAAAAAACAGGATAACAGCAAACACCTACAATGGCCAAGAACTACAATCACATGCCACAATTCACACGCAAACTGCACCAGAAAAACAATAATGAAAACAAGATACAGACATAATAACGATAGGAACTCGGGATAGCCGGACTTGGTACCGGCACTAGCAATGGCTGAATGGCTGAAAATTACAGCCACATGCCACAATCCGCCAATTTTTAATGTCTTTATTTGTAAAAACCATTTGGAAATAAATAAACCATGACGTTGTAAAAGGTCAACCATTTTCTCTTAATTTCGAGAAACAGATCTACATACGAAGTTTGTCAATATTTGCCTCAAATTTTAATGAGAAAAGGGCATTTCAACACCTGGAAGCATACTTAATCCGCCAATGAATTCTCATTAAAACAACATCATAAATACATGTTTATTGAAAGGTGAAATCAAACAACTGAGAAATATGCTTTTTCTTTTTCTTTTTTAGATTCAGCTTCATAAGAAGAAGAACAGATCGACATTGGTC
>MJUU01010636.1:0-10502 GCA_002080025.1 Modiolus philippinarum | reverse complement strand
CAAAAATGCAATTTTTCTAAATATGTAAAATCTTAATTTTTCATCGGATTTCAATGGGATTTTTTTCTTTGGATTCCTCTTGATATAAGCTTTCAGCTGTATGTCAACAGATTTTGTGTAGCTTTTACCGTTTCCAAGCTACAAGGGGTCAAAGGGGCAAAAATTGCAATTTTTCTAAATATGTCATATCTTTATTTTTCATGAGATTTCGATGGTTTTTTTTTCTTTGAATTTCTATGGATGTTAAGTTTTAGTTGATAGTACATATTTTGCATAGCTCTTACGGTTTTTTATCAGTAAGTAATCAAAAGGGTTTATTTATTCCCTATTTTGTTTCTAGCTAATAACTGTGTCTAGCTTCTTTTTGTGTCCATCTAATTATTGTCTCAAGCTCTTTACTGTGTCCACATTCACTTTAAACTACTTTTGTTGAAATTTCAGTGGTCGACATGCTGCGGTCGTATCATGCTGCGCTCGGCGTAGCCCTTTATTTATCCTATTGAGACAGGGTTTGTTTTATGTTATTGCTAATAAACTGCGCAACTGTAGTATGCAGACAGATTTGAGGTACAATGTACCATTTACCGTTTTTGAGAAACAAGAGGCCCAAAGGGGGACAAATGGAAAAAAAATGGAATTTTTTAAATTTTTTTTTCGATCTTTGTGCATTATTTTTTTGCAGGGTTTCTTATAGCATGTTTAAACAGATGCATTTAACAATTGAAATCATTTCAATAAACAATAGGCCCTAACGGCCTCATCTGTTTCTGAATAAAGGGGATTAAATGGGGTTATTTTATGTTAATAAACAACATTTTAACTTCTGGGATAGACTTTTAATACTTGGCAAGTGCATAGGTCTTGATAAGAGGAACATATATATGCAAAAAAATTAGGTCAAAGGTCAAGGTCACAGAGGTCAGAAAGGGGTAAAATTGGGTATTTTCAATGTTTTCTGTAGAATCTGGGGGCATATGTAGTGTTTCACAAACACATCTTGTTATTGATTCCATTTGCATGAGTTTTTGGACTTGGACAAATTTTTCAAAGAAATAATTCAAAGGATAGATATTGTAAAATAAATTTGTTGGAGGGAAACATTTGTCTGTGCATACGTCCAAGGGCATTTTTGTGTCCAAATGAATTCTCTGCAATTTCTGTGATTTCATCTGATATCAACAGAATACTTTCATATAAACCCTTTATTTCTTGAGGTTGATATCATTATATCAAAACATGTATTGTGTCAAATCACACTTAAATTTGCGCTTACCAAATTGATTCAAAATTCAATGAGTTGTGGATGCCTTTAATAGGTGACAGCTCTTGTTTATTTCTATTGTTTACTAGTTTGGTTTTAATGGAATGAAGCGTGATTTCTGTACTTCTCTAGTTTTTGTTGCTGGTCTTAGGTTTTATGGTGGATTCCTAGTTTAAGAAGTGGTTTTCCTACATTAAGTGAGATGGTGGTTATCTATATAGTTTTGATAGTGTTTTTCCTATAATTTTAATGATGAGTTTTGGTATTGATGGTGGGTTTCTTTGGTTTAAACTATGTTTTTTTCTTGTTGATTCCACCCTTCCGTAAGTTATCACACCTTGGATTCTGAATATTAAATTGAGTTTATTTTGAGTAAAGTTTTAATGTTATAGGACAATTTACCTATCCATGAAGTAGAGTTCAGGTTCTGGTTTATGCATATCAGTTTTCACTCGCCAAAGTTATTGACAATAAATACAGTATTTGAGGTGTGTTTGCACCGTAAAAAGTTCTATTACTATACGAAAAAATCAGTACACCAATACATTCAGAGGGAATCACTAATTAACAAACACTGTTGATCTTTGGGTGATTTTTATTTAATCTTTGTGTAGTGCTTCTGGTTAATTGTTTTTCATTAATTAGAGAATTTTTAGTGACAGAATTTTTCATAAATAATTTGTTTTTTTTAGGTGGTATATATTTACTTTGATAGGTCATTAATCCAGTCATTTCTTCTACTGGTATTTTAGGCGATCACTTCTGCCTTTAATTATACAAGAGTTCTTATCTGAAAAAGCTGGTGTTAGGCAAAATCTACATATTTTATGGTTTCTGAAGGATACCTAAGTTCACCTCAGACAAAAGTTTTCATGCAGCTGCAAAATTTAGTGGTTGTATTGTAATATTGTGTTCTTGACTACACCCATTTCAGGCAGAGGGATCAAACAGGTGTTCCATTGGGTGTTTTTACTTATCAGTTCTGGAAAACTCAGAATTCAATAACGTTATTGAATTTGGTAACTCTGCCTATATTTTCAACAAAAAATTAGCAAAAATTTTGATTTGATATTTTCAAATATCTCTTTTATGTTTTGTAAGCTGTACAGTGTAAACAACATGTATATAAATTTTTATGAAAATCTGTGGCCAAATAAGAAAGTTTTACTAAGGTTACCAAATTCGGTAACTCATGAGATAAGGGTTTAAATAGGGATATTGCATGGGTCTTCCAGTTAAAGCCTTGTCATTTTGTTTTCCATAGATGGATTTTGATATCCGTAGGCAGAATTTTAGAAAATCATTTATTTCACCTTTTTAAAGTATTCAGAGAATGCCAAGTTTTTGTAAAAAGTGCCAAGACTTGAATAATTGTTAAGTTACCAAATTCAATAACCCTAAAATTACCAAATTTGTTAACAGTTACCAAAGAGACAACTTTCATGTTTATTTCTTATCCCGACTTTGGCTCCGTTTTATAACGTTTTCCACAAAGGGAAGTAACCTACTAACCCGACAGTCAGGTTTACGGTTCCATATTGTAATAAGGGACAGCAGTAGANAGTTCTATTACTATACGAAAAAATCAGTACACCAATACATTCAGAGGGAATCACTAATTAACAAACACTGTTGATCTTTGGGTGATTTTTATTTAATCTTTGTGTAGTGCTTCTGGTTAATTGTTTTTCATCAATTAGAGAATTTTTAGTGACAGAATTTTTCATAAATAATTTGTTTTTTTTAGGTGGTATATATTTACTTTGATAGGTCATTAATCCAGTCATAACTTCTACTGGTATTTTAGGCGATCACTGCTGCCTTTAATTATACAAGAGTTCTTATCTGAAAAAGCTGGTGTTAGGCAAAATCTACATATTTTATAGTTTCTGTAGGATACGTAAGTTCACCTCAGACAAAAGTTTTCATGCAGCTGCAAAATTTAGTGGTTGTATTGTAATATTGGGTTCTTGACTACACCCATTTCAGGCAGAGGGATCAAACAGGTGTTCCATTGGGTGTTTTTACTTATTGGCTGCAACATCTTGGGTATCTTTCATTTGGTTTCTCAACTTTCAAGCATAAATTAATAACTTTGTTTTATTTTCCAGAACTGTTTCTGTTACCAGTTCCATATGAACTGTATTCAGATGAAGATGGCATAAAAGTTCACCTATTAAGGACATATTCATCAAACCTGATTTCATTTTCGTCCCTAAAAAATCTAACATCGAAACCAAAATCTCAAATTATATTGATGTGGTCAAACAATGGCCATCAGAATGCAAAGTTAAACTTGAAACACTGTATTAATGAGTATATATATAAGGTAAGTTTAATTGTTGATTCCCCTTCTGGATTTGACTTTACTACCGGAGTTGACATGTTCTTATAAGAAGCAAGAGATGCATACTCTACTGGTGCACCTGATCTCACCCATGATTTTCTTATTTGGTCCTTGTTGTTCATCCTTGTATGTATATGTGTCTTCATTTTTCATTTCTGTGCTGTACTCTTGTTATGTCTCGACGGGGGGTCCCTTTCCCAAAATCCCAGGAATTTTTCTGCACATTCCCGTTTCCCATGCGGGAAAATATTTTACAAAGACTCTTAAGGAGGTTATCTTTTCCCGTTTCATGGACTCAATTTTCAGCAGTTCCCAATACAAGCTGGACATCCTTTCCCATTTTCATGTGCTCTTTTTTGCCACGATCCCGTTCCCGCTTAATTAAAAAGGCCAATCACACTTCCATCTTATACCCCATCGAGATCCACTGTAATTGTTTTACCCTCACTTTAGCAGGCGGTATATAGTGATCATGTTGTCTGTTTGTCAGTCCTTTCGTCTGTACCTTTGTTCATCCGTCCTCCATAGGATACCTACTTTTTTGTAAAAACTCCTCCTAGACTACTTGATGAAATTCACTGAAACTTTTGATGAATAAAAAAAGAAGGGAAACGGGGAATGTGTCAAAGAGACAACAACCCAAAGGGTATTAATAACAACTCAAAGCCACCATAAGATCTTCAATGATCGGTGAGAAAACCCCACACCCAACGGCAGGTCAGAGTCGACCCCTGAATAAAGAGTAATCAAGTTCAGCGAAATAAACATCATCCTAGACTCCTATAGACATAAAGTAAACTAAGTAGAAAAAAGACAAGACATGAAAAAAACTAACTAGAAAAAAGACAAGAATGTTTAGCACATATTGCCATTGTGCACCAGCTATTTGAAAATTTGATTAGATTTTTTTTTCTGGAATTCAATTTGGGATGGGGGGGGGTATGATATAAGTGAGTTTTTGGAGGGGTTGCATGGAGTGCAAATGCAGGTAAAAATAAGAATTAAAAAATATGGTTACAATTTTGATTAATTTCCTAAACTCTCAAAGACAAAAAGTTTTGGGGAATCCTTGTGAACACCCTTCCTTTTTTGGGTGCTTTTTTGTCAAAAAATATTTTCAATGGTTAGATTTGAATTTCCTGAAAGTCTCTAAGAACAGTAATTTCTTGGACTTCTACTTAACAACCACATTTTGATAAAGGCCAAATTATTATTACAGCTGGAGTGAGCAGGCAAGACATTAGGGTTGCAGAAACCTTATGAATTATCAAAGAGAACTAGGGTGTATTATGTAATTCCAAAAGTCCATTATTAGTAGAAGTCTGCAACTCGTTCAATATGTATTGTGGCAGCATTGTCATCAGATTAGGCTGTTATCAGTAAAATCGTCTATGGGGGGGGGGTTCCTCCCAATCTCATTCGTCTAGTATGGAATGATGGGTAAAAGTGTAATCACAAAAACAAGTACTTGTTGATTAATCACAGTCGAATAATCATTGAAGTTCGAACATGTGATAATGAGAAATATCAACACTATTCAAACAGGGTAGAATTCTCTCCAAAAAAGGGAAAAGGCAATTGAATGGAAAGTTTATCGCCAACAACAATACAAAAAGATTTCGTATCATAATTATACCCCCACTCCTGAGTGGGTGGTATATTGGAATACCCTTGTCCGTCCGTCCCTCTGCCCTTCCTTCCGTCCTTCCGTCCAAAGTTAATTGCATTTTTCTCAGCTACTGCTGGGCTGATTTATTTCAAATTTGGTATTTGACTTTATGTATGGGGGGAAAGTGTCATCAGCCATTTTGGTTGTTTTATGGTATCAACTTCCTGTTTGCCAGGACTTAGCCATTTTTTTCCCTTTATTGAACATAGTGAAAATTTTCGTCGCACTTTTCTCAGCAACTGCTGGGCCGTTTTATTTCAAAATTGGCATTTGACTTTTATATATAGGGGGAATGCGTTGTCTCCCATTTTGGTTGCATTATGATATCAACTTCCTGTTTGGCGGGACTTTGCCTGAACATAGTGAAAATTTTTGTCACACTTTTCTCAGCTACTGCTGGGCCGATTTATTTCAAATTTGGTATTTGACTTTATATCTAGGGGAATGCGTCATCTTCCATTTTGGTCACCTTATGATATCAACTTCCTGTTTGGCGTGACTTTGCCATTTTCCCCTTTATTGAATATAGTGAAAATTTTCATCAGACTTTTCTCAGCAACTGCTGGGCCGATTTATTTCAAATTTGGTATTTGACTTTATATTTAGGGGTAATATGTCATCTCCCATTTTGGTCTCCTTATGACATCAACTTCCTGTTTGGCAGGACTTTGCCATTTTTCCCTTTATTGAACATAGTGAAAATTTTTCGTCGCACTTTTCTCAGCTACTGCTTGGCCGATTTATTTCAAATTTGGTATTTGACTATATATATAGGGGGAATGCGTCATCTCCCATTTTGGTCGCCTTATGATATCAACTTCCTGTATGGCGGGACTTTGTCATTTTTATACCCCGCCACACGAATAGGTGAGGTATTATGTGATACCCTCAGTCGTGTGTCCGTCCGTCCATCCGTCTGTCCGTCCGTCCGTCCGTCCGTCCGTCCGTCCGTCCCCCGAAGGTTTCCGACTGATAACTTGTGAACTAAATAACACAAGGTCTTCAAACTTGGTATGCAAGTTGTTTACCACAAAACTCAGGTCAACTTCGATTTCGGGTTTAGAGGTCCAAGGGGTTCTGGAGTTATGCCCCTTGAAACTTTGAAATTTTGCAAATTTTATGGTTTCCGACTGATAACTTTTGAAAGAAATAACACAGGGTCTTCAAACTTGGTATGTAAGTTGTTTACTACAAAACTCAGGTTAAGATTGATTTTTGGTTCAGAGGTCCAAAGTGTTCTGGAGTTATGGCCCTTGAAACTTTGAAATTTTGCGAATTTTAGGGTTTCCGACTGATAACTTGTGAACGAAATAACACAAGGTCTTCAAACTTGGTATGTAAATTGATTACCACAAAACTCAGGTCAAGATCGATTTTGGGTTCTGAAGTCAAAGGGGTTCTGGAGTTATGCCCCTTGAAACTTTGAAATTTTGTAAATTTTTGGGTTTTTATTGCCCCGCCGCTAGGCGGTCGGGGGCATATAGGTTTACCCTGATCAGTACGTCCGTCCGTATGTCCGTACATACGTCCGTACGTCCATCTCTTTGGTTTCCGGATGATAACTTGAGTATCCTGCATCGGATCAAAATCAAACTTGGTCACGTGCTTACTTATCACCTAAGACAGAACCCTATCGATTTCCGGGTTGGTACCCCCAAGGTCAAGGTCACAGTTGCTAAAAATAGACAAAAATTTCAGTAAAATTTTGGTTTCTGGATGATAACTTGAGTATCCTGCATCAGATCAAAATCAAACTTGGTCACATGCTTACTTATCACCCAAGACAGAACCCTATCGATTTCCGGGTTGGTACTCCCAAGGTCAAGGTCACAGTTGCTTAAAATAGACTAAAATTTCAATAAAATTTTGGTTTCCGGATGATAACTTGAGTATACTACATCGGATCAAAACCAATCTTAGTCACATGCTTGCTTATCACCCAAGACCGTACCCTATAGATTTCCTGATTGGTACCCCAAGGTCAAGGTCACAGTTGCTAAAAATAGACTAAAATTTCAATAAAATTTTGGTTTCCGGATGATAACTTGAGTATACTACAACGGATCAAAACCAAACTTGGTCACGTGCTTGCTTATCACCCAATTCTAAAGCCTATTGATTTCCAGGATGGTAGCACCAAGGTCAAGGTCACAGTTGCTAAAAATAGACTAAAATTTCAATAAAATTTTGGTTTCCGAACGATTACTTGAGTATTCTGCATCTGATCTAAACCAAACTTAGTCACTTGCTTACTTATCACAATAGACATAATCCCATAGATTTTAGCGTTGATACCACCAAGGTCAAGGTCACAGTTGCTAAAAATAGATTAGTATTACATATAAGACTGTTTCTCAGATTATTTGTTGGAACTACACATTATATCAAAACCAAACCAGTTCCAGTGCCTATTTATCACAGGAGAAAGATCCTTTCTAATAATATTTGATAAATATATATTGAATATAGTTATGCCTTTAATAATTTATGGGTTTCGATTGCAAGGAGGCGGGGGCATCCGTGTCCCATGGACACATTCTTCCATTTTGTACTCATAACTTGTGCATGAAATAACATACTGTCTTCAAACATGGTATGTAAATTGTTTACCACAAAACACAGGCCAAGTATAGTTATGGGTTCAGCGGTACACATCGTTGTGGAGTTATGCCCCTTTTAACTTAGAAATTTTGTGAAACGTGGCGGGGTATCATGTAATCCACCATTACTATTTTTCCCTTTATTATCCCCTGGCCCAACGAAGTTGATGCATATGCTTTAGGTATGAGGCTCCTGATTGAAATAAGGTCACTACATTTCTTGCATGACTGGCTCAGATTCAAGTAAAAGCCAGATCTTGAATGGTACAACTTCCTTGAGTGTTTATAATACTAGACAAACATTCAATAAATGGGCGAGGGGATTAGCTGTCGTTTCCGACTGCCCCTTCTCTTGTTGAACATAGTGAAAATTTTCATCTCACTTTTCTCAGCTACTGCTTGGATGATTTATTTCAACGAGTGGGGGTATACCTAGCACGACAACGCGTGCAACCTCATGTTTGAAAAGATTTGTAAGCAAGATCGATATGAAGTTTTGAAAATGAAAAAAAAACATCTTTATACTCAAAATCTAAAAACTTTTTTTCCTCCGATAAATTTGTTGACTGTATAGTGTTGAGAATGTGGATTTTCGAGAAAAATAATAGAAGAAGAAACGGTCCATCGAAAAAAATCTGGAATAATGAAATTGCAACTACAGAGCAGTGCCACACATATTTGTTACCATTTGTTTATATATATATAATTAACGTGAAAGCATTTAGAAAACTTTATCTTCTTGTTGGCGATGCGGCATGAAGAAAAATATTCAAATATTTGTGGAGACAATCTCTGCGACCCTACAATTTTATAATAAAAGTACATATATATAGCCAGGGTCTGTCCCTTTATAAATCATTTTACGCATTTTATGGAATTTACAAAATAAAGTTATTTCGACAACTTCCCCAAAAGTAATTTTGAGACAATTAGCCAGGGACTATTCCTATATACTGTCCCTGATTTAGCATACTAGCCATAATTTTAATATCTGTATAATTTTAGCAAAACAGTTAAAAAGATGAAAGATATAATGCATTCTTATAACATGTAAACATTTACTTTTCGTAATTCCATCTACTTTCTCTAAATAGTACAAAGCTTGCTATATTTGACTGTTTTTTGTATTTTTTTTTCTTTTTTGCTATTTTTCATTATATTTTTTTACCAAGGGCTGTTCCAGAAATAATTGTATGGGGGGTCCGGAAGGCACTTTAATTCAAATTTGATGGGTTGTGGGGTGTATTAGAGACTTGCACTGAAGAAGCGATAAGACAGAGGAATTAAAATTATATGTATGGTGGGTCCTTTTAAAAAGTGCCTTCTGCCCCACATACAATTATTTCTGGAACAGCCCTTAGTTCTGATTTAACTGTTTCTGTTGTAAGCATATTTGTAAGTATCTATTTTGAAATTTTATATAGAGACATCTGTCATTAATCGGTTATCAATTATCACATTTATCTGAAAACTAAGGGGTAAGGCTCAACACGCAGGGAGTATGAATTGTCCCTGTGGATTGAGCATATATTAACTGTACCCAGAATGCAACATTTATTTTCTGGCCATGAATTTTTAGCTACTATTTTTAGTCTTCTCGCACGAAATCTTGTTTGAATCACAGCGGTAGTCTGGGGATTACGCTGTGACTACTGATGTATTACGAGTTGCTGACTTGTACTAATAATGGACTTCTGGTAATTCACCATTGTTGTTTTTCATGGGACACCTTTGAATTTAAATGAGCATATAATAAGGTTTTTCTGTCACTCTATTTTGATCTTTGTCCATACATAATGTTGTGTAACTGATAATTTTCTCAAATTTTTGTATTTTTTGCATTATTCTTATTTAGTGAAAATTGAATAATAAAAAAAAAAATAGTAACAATTTATATCTTTATTCATATCATTGCATAGTTATTCATTTAGAAATTGTATTCGTTAACATTGTGCACACACTTAGTTATTCATCTTGGAACACCATAGACCCTTCAAGGATAACTGCAGTCCCGAATTTTGCACATGCAATTTCATAATATATGTGTTATCATGATTTATTGTCTTACCGACATCATTTTTAGCTCACCTCACGATAGTGAGGGGGGCTTATGTGATACCCCTAGCATCGGCGTCCACGTCCGGTTAGGAAGAATGGTTAAGGTTCATTCCTGCTTACTGACATGCCCCAAATCAACCATATTGGTATGCCAGATGCATTTTGGGAAGACGACTGGAATGCCTGCTTCGAATGCTGTCTCTGACCTACATTTTACGCATGAGCGACTTGGTTAGGTAGAATGGTTAAAGTCCAATCCCGCTTACTGACATATGGCCCACATCAACCATATTGGTATGTATGATGCATTTTGGGATGAGGACTGGAATGCATGCTTCGGTCTGCTGTCTATGACCTACATTTTAGCATGAGCGACTTGGTTAGGTAGAATGGTTAAAGTCCATTCCCACTTACTGACATGGCCCACATCAACCATACTGGTATGAATGATGTGTTTTGGGATGACAACAACAATGCATGCATCGGATGCTGTCTCTGACCTACATTTTACGCATGAGTGACTTGGTTAAGTAGAATGGTTAAAGTCCATTCCCGCATACTGACATG
>MJUU01010634.1:0-10251 GCA_002080025.1 Modiolus philippinarum | reverse complement strand
GTTTTATGTAATGTTACTTTACATTTTATCTTTTTTATCATTCATCCTTGTGTATCAGTAGTGCTGTAATTTAATATGTATTATGAATATAAAATTAAATTAAATTAAATTAATTAATTCTTGTTTCTTATTGCAGCTGAATTTTGTGCATGCTCTACTAGTGTTTATTGTTTATTTAAATATTTAAATAACGATTGTAATCCAAAATCCTTTACAACAACATTGTCTGCCTAAACACACAAGCTGTCATAATTAGACAAATCTTTAAATGAAGCCATATCATGCAAAACAATGACAAACACCACAAATAAAAACCTCAAAATGTATATTTCTTATAAAAATAACGAAAACTTTTGCATATTTAGTCAATTAAATAAATAATACTTTTCCCAAAAATTTTGGAAAAAAGGTACAATCCTTTTGTATAAGGATTGTGGACAATCCTTGTATACAAGGATTGTAGCCGCCAAATTCATTTGATCCCTAGTGGCAACTCTAAACTAGGTATGCAAATTACAGTTAACACTATTCACTATGCAGCAAATTAAATTTTGTTGACGAGAGAAGATGTAATACGGCGTATCTACTACGGGATAACATACTTATCTTAGCACTTTGTCACGTGATAATAGTGACGTTGCGGTGCTTGACGTCTTCCGCTTTGTACTTACTGTAAATAACAATATCTTACTTGACAAGTTCCACTTACAGAATGTTGTAAACAGTGGTTAAATTTTCATTCTATTTTATTGCAGAGCTTGAAGTTAAGAACCGCGGTAACACGACTGCACTGTCTGCAGAATAACCATGTAACACAAGATTTTTTATGTTTGGAAGTGAACTTAAATTTCGTCTCATTTGCGTCGATTTTACTGGAACAAATGTCTTTAAAAATGTTCAAATAAAAATCACGTCATTTAAAACAAATACTCATCTTCACAGGGAAAGTAAAATTCCCTTAATTTACAAATTAGATAGCATTTCTTTGACGAATTTACAAAGTGTGTGTTGGAAATGCAATAAACCGGAAATGTATGATTCAAGATTCAAGATTCAAGATTTTATTTACTCAAGACAGAATACACTGTAACGTGAGAATTGAAAGTAAACAATGCATGTAATAGATATAATAAACAATATAGAAAATTCTTTAGGACAAAATTAATAATAATACAATGTGAATGAAACAATGATAACAATTGTATATCATCCTAATATAATAATATATAATTAACACATCAAAATATTATAAGGGCAGAGACATGTAATCATATGTCTCTGATAAGGGCAATGGTTCTAATAAACATTATAATAAATGTACAATTTTGTTTAGAAATATTGATAAGTTATCCAATACCCTTTTGTTGCACAATGATAACATACCTTTCAATTTTGTCTCGGATGGATTTTTGTAATAGTAACGGGGAATATATTTGTTCCTTTCTGTTTTGATTGCCTCGTGTTGACATATAAATAAATAGTGAAATTCATCTCCAATCCCTTTAAAACATAAATTGCATGTACGATTTTCACGAACTGTATTTTGCCAGCGTCCAGTTTCGACTGGAAATTTGATATTTGAACAGCGAAGTTTAGTTATCATAATACGGCGTTTACTCATTAATCTTAGTAAATAGTTCTCTAATTCAAAGTCTGACTTAAATATGCTATAAAATACACCCCTTGAAGAATTGGCAATATCACTATTCCATTTTTGCACGAATTGGTCCTGTAATATCTTTTTAACAGGAAACTTAATTTCGGTATAATCCAAACTTTTTTGACAATTCCAGACAAAACTAAAACTAAATGTATGTGAACCTGAAAATGCCGGGAACGTCATAAAAGATGTTACGTCATTCCGGGAATGAAAGGATCTCGAAAACGACGTATTGCTTAAGTTAATAAGAAAACAAAATTTGGAAGAAAAAAGTGAGAGAAATGAGAGAAATATTATTGAAAGATTTAAAAATTGTGATTTTTTTTGTATAATAAAATATTTTTAGACTCCACATTTGCGATTCCCATCGGAGTAAAGTAATAATTCAGAATGCTCTGAAATCATTGTTTCCAAGTGAAAACTCTAAACTAGCTATGCAAATTACGGTGAACACTGTTCACTTTGCAGCAGGTTAAATTTTGTTGAAGAAAATATGTAATTGCATATATTTTAATAAGAATGCAAAATTAAAAAAAAACAAATACTAGAAATGATAGAGATGATTCAAAAGTTGTAAATCTTGTGTTTTCGGTATAATAAAACACTTATAGACTGTTTATTCGGGAATAGCAAGTTTGTTGTCCCCTTGACCCCGAACTATTGACCCCGGCTACGCCTCGGCCAATAGTCAGGGTCTCGGGAACAACAAACTTGCTATTCCCTCATAACCAGTCAATAAGTATAAACTTTATATGAAAACAGAGACCTGCAATAACAATCATGCCATTTAGGTTTCCATGGTTTACAAAGATATCTTAAAAAAAACTAGTCATAATTTACTTATTAATGGTTTATAGAGTTAACTTTCAAAACTTAATTGTCGTAATTTGCATTTGATGCAGTTTTATAGTATTTTGAAACATGCTTCTTAGATTAAAAAAATCTTATTTTTAAATGATATAGCATATTTACTGATATCATTTTCAGAAATGATGTTTACTTTGGATTACACTTATGGACAGGAAGACATGTGGGACAGTCGGGACTGCGGGTTTTAATAACCAAATTGTTATTGTCCGACACAAAAGAAGGTCGAAAAGTTCAAGCTAGAAATAAAGTGGGTTGGCTTAAAATAAAGGATGTCACAATAAGCTCTGACTGTGATCAATGAGTCATTGCTGTAAGAAATTTTTGATGGTTAGTTATAGGTTGAATTGGTAGGAATAACATTTAGAAGACACCATAAATATATACTCATTTTATTGAGATATCTTGAGTTTGTTGTATAGTTCTGTACACATTTCATGGACTCCAAATATCCTAAATATGATAATAGAAAATTGTTGTTCTAATTTAGACAATTTTGGAGGATTGTTAATATGTATAAAAATAAAATAAGTAGTCTTTGAAAATTTCCGGAAATTTACAGGTTGATAATTCTAAGTATTCAGAATTTTGCTTTTTTTAACAAACAATCGCCAAAATATTAGATTGTATCTATATGCTATTGTTCTTAAATTCAGACTCTGACAATTTCAGGATACAAGTATTTATCGAAGTTTAAACCGGAATATAAATTTCAAAAGTTCATGCACATCTACAGATTAAATGCAACAAATCTGCAAAAGAATCAAAACATGTAAATATGTAGGACGAGCTTGCAAAAAAAAAAGCATGCCATAAAATTGACACTATGGACCTTTGATTCCCTGAAGACATTATACAAAAATTATTTTGCGTTTGCGATTGCCTACAAAATAAATATATGATTTATACACTATAACTTCCATAAATAAACTTTGATATGTGATGATATATTGCTTTTGTTTCAATTTTGCCGTTTGCTGCTAAAAGGTTTATGATCACGTTTCCGAACATTTAGCCCACTCGACTAGTGTGACCATAGTTTCGACGAAATATACCAACATAGATATGTCAGGTTAAATCAAAAAGTTCAAACACAATCATGCTTTAAACAAAAGCCTGTACACTAGGTTCAACCGAAGATGTAAAAAAACTCTTGTTGACAACAACAGCATGGAATTTGTTCTACATCAATTGGTTAAAAAAGTATGATACTAAACAACAACACATTTATACCAGAACTGTCGAGGAATACACTACAGAAATAGTTGTTGTTTAATTGTAAATGCTTATTTCGACTGGAAGTTCAAAAGACCTTAATTTATGTTACATAATCGAAACTCAACAAGGACTGCACACAAACTGTCAATTCAAAGGAAAACTATGGAAACAATAGCATTAAAAATTGAATTATAATGTGTTGGTAAGGTGAGCTGCAAAGGTAGAATATATGATTCCGAATGCCAACAGTGATGAAAATCATCTTTTTCAAACCTGTTAACATCGGAAAATCCGGCTGGATTTGAACCCCTGCTTTATTGTCATCTATGGCAACACCTCCTGCACTATGTCAAGCGCGCTAGACCACTCGGCCACCTAGGCTATATAAAGATATAGCTTCGGTGACAATTAAGAATTGTACTTGTTATTACTGATGGCTTTAATGGAGTTACACCATGGTTCCAGACGCGATACAACGGAAAATGTTTTCGCTATAGATCCTCCAAATATGGACCCATAGGACATCAAGCCCACCCCTGACGTCGGAGTGAAATGTGTGAATGACGACAATATACAATTACGGCCCTCTGAACAGGTGAATATCTAAAATTGTCAACCGTACTAGGGTTATTTCCCCGAGGGCTTTAGCCCGAGGGAAATAACCCTAGTAGGTTGACAATTTTAGATATTCACCTCTTCAGAGGACCGTAAATGTTTTATTATCCCGAACAAACAATGGATAAAATATTTAAGAAAAAAATTACTTACATGTATGTAAAATAATGAAATCACTTGATTTTTTCCCCTGTTTTTTCCCCTGTTGATATCACATTCTGCTTTGCATGTGATCTTGTCTCGCTTGCATTTAGTTATACATATTTTCTTCGTATTTCTTAGTTTTCATGGATTTTATCGAGTTAAATATGAAACCAAGAAATATAAATATCGTTGTCAGTGTTCTGACATAACACGAAGTCTTGCCTAAAACCGATATCTCTGGAATGAAAGGCAGTCGTGGAAGGCTCATGAAAATTTCTAATGAAAATAAAAGAAATGAACCTGAAAGAAAGTTTATGTTATTAAACTTCTATTTTAGAGGAGATTAAAATTCACAAATTATCCTGTTGCTAATAAGTCTCGATATGCCAATACATATGATATCTTAAATACAAAATGCATTTCATCCCCAGAAATTACGGACAACTTTTTCCAGTAAGAGTTGTCTTTCCTGATCGGCTCAGCTCAGGTAACTGACAGGTAAACTTTTTACCGAGACCAATTATCAAGGAAAACACTTGGTACAACTGACGCCCCTTGGTGTTAAAATATTGTTAGACAAAATATCTATGTAAAGTAAGTGAGAATCCATAAAAACAATAGACAACAGAAGTAATATGAAATATCGAAATAAATATGATGCGATCGATTCGGCGTTTTACTTCTTTTATACAAAAAATCTACCGAAATAGATCATTAGATAAATCAAAAAAAGGAAGAAAAAAAACGGTGAGCTGTAACAAAACATAAAATAACGGATCGTAATTTAAGAAAACCAGGGACGTTTACGTCCTTGAGATAGCCATACAAATACCATAGAAGACGATGAGCATTTCTTGTTTGCATGTAGTATAAATATTAACAAAACTGTTTTAAACGACGAGATTATAGTTTGACAGCTTATTTTTTTTATTTGAAAAATATATATGAGAGTTAAATTGAACTACCGGAATACTAAATTTTAACACAAATTTAATGATTAATACTACAATAGTAGTTTGAATTTTAAATTTTGGATAATTTCTTTACTGAGTCCCTTTTTGTAAATATTTTAGCATTTATATAAACATAGTCCTAATTTTAAGCCTTGTGTCATTATTAAAGTTTTAGATCGACTATTATACAAAAATCTGACAATACAGGGAATATAAATAATTAACAATGTACTATTTTTATGGCTTCATATCAATTAAAATTTTTGTTTTTATAACAAAATAATTAGTTGACACGGCGTTTCATTTGATATTGCTTGGGGGCAAATGTACAAAAGTACATTATTTTATGGTATAATTTGCGGATTCTAATGCTGGAAATTAATCGTTTTATCAATGATTTGTATAGTTCAGTATATTAATCCTTGGTTATGTATAGATGAAGACATGTAAAAAAGCGAACTTTTTTTAAGATAATGAGAAAATCGTCGACATCGAACATTTAGACTTTAGATATTTTTAATACTGACGACGAAAAACAAGTGTTTATATGTTTTCTCAACAAGGATACCTTTCAAAATTTTCACACACAAAAATAAAGCAAAAAAGATGCCAATCAAAAGCTTTTTATGATCGTATTTCTATACTATCTTTAATTTAATATACATTCGTCTATTAAAATATCAAGATTAAAATTCAGATTAAACTAGAGACTTTTAAACAATAATTTATGTAAATTATTGTCTCTGATTAAACGTATGCAATCTTGTATTATAAGTTTCTTATTTACTGATATTAAAACAATTGTTATCAATTGTTCCAGCACCAGAGACATTTAACTACGTTCTACAAAAAATCTGCAAATGTGTATTTACCCTTACCATTTCATGACCATTTCATGACATTCACTGAAAAATCAATGAATTAATATTATCAGAATATAAGAGATACAAATTCAATAAGTCATTATATTACATAATTATCCTGTTGATTGTCAAAACAATACAGCCCAGCCTTACTACCTAAATTTACCTGTGCGGACTTAGAAAAAAATGGTTCAGAAATACTATAAATGAAAAACTTCAACAACTTTTAAATGAAAATGGAAATATGTAAACATTTTTCTAAAAAATCGTAAAACATACCATTGGAAAGAAAAGAGGACAAACAATATGGAGCTATGAACGTTTGTATTGTCAAAAAATTCGGAAACATATAGCAATGCATTAAAAACGGACTAAACGCCCATTTGTGCATTTAACATAAAGAAATGTAAAGAGATGAGGGTACCAAACTTTAAACTCAAAAGGAAATATCTAAAAATAATCCAAGAGTATTGAAACTTATATCATTAGAAAGAAAGATTAATGTAAAATCCAAATCTATGAACGTCCATTACAAATACCACATCTGAAAATAGTAATTTTAGGTCAAACTCAATTTCCCCATTACTTTCTATAGTAAATTAGACACAAGTGACAACCGACAATTTGACGCATGCGCATAGTGATTGGCCGGAATTTCTGGCCATGTGTTCTCGGCACCTCCATGCAAATCCAAAAATATGAAAAAAAAATCGTATAGGTAAAGTATAACGTTGTCGTTCAAGATGCAAATGGAACAGTGACATTAATTACAAATTTTATATAATTCATAGATTGAGTATTTTTACTTCGAACAGATGCGAGGTAGAAATATCGCTTGATCAAATCATTTATTTTTATCTCTCAAAGATACAAACATGTATAATGCTTATTTAATTTAGATATAAGTATATCTACCTCGCGCATATTACGATGCTAACGATGATTGGATTAATCCTTTTAGCTGTGTAGCTACATGTATCCCAAAAAGAACACCATTTTAAATACAGTAGGGTATTTTAGAAAAGTAGTATATATATAGTCCGGTTTTTGTCCCCTATGTAAAATGATAATTCAATCTAAAGTAAAGTGTATTATATATAGTCCGGCTTTTGTCCCCTATTAAAACACCAATTTTCCATCATTTCTTTTAAATAAACCCCCAAAAACATAACCATGCCCCTTTTTGTTGTGTAGCTATCCCCAAAAGAACACCCTTTTAAAGACAGTAGGGTATATTAGAAAAGTAGTATATATATAGTCCGGTTTTTGTCCCCTATGTAAAATGATGTTTTAATCTATTGTAAAGTGTATTATATATAGTCCGGCTTTTGTCCCCTATTAAAAACACCAATTTTCCATCATTTCTTTTAAATAAACCCCTCAAAACATAACCATGCCCCTTTTTGTTGTTAGCTTTCCCCAAAAGAACACCCTTTTAAAGACAGTTGGATATATTAGAAAAGTAGTATATATATAGTCCGGTTTTTGTCCCCTATGTTAAATGATGTCGCAATCGATAGTAGATTGTTTTATATATATAGTCCGGTTTTTGTCCCCTATCAAATTTTAAGTTGTTGCCGTCATTTCTTTTACAGAAAACCCTCAAAACACACACAGTCAACTTTTTTAGGTGTGGCTTCCACTTTCTATTTGATTCGACGATATCTTACATAGGGGACAAAAACCGGACTATATATATACTAGTTTTCTAATCTATTCTTCTGTATTTAAAAGGGTGTTCTTTTGGGGATTGCCACACAACAAAAAGGGGCATGGTTATGTTTTTGGGGGCTTATTTAAAAGAAATGATGATAAATCAGCAAATTCGATAGGGGACAAAAACCGGACATGTATGCTTTAATTATGTTCTGTGTGATGGATGTGACTTTAATTATCTAACCTGAAATGGGCTCTTTGTGTTTCTGAATTTTAGAACATTTATTTTACATTGAAAATCGAAAGCACATACTGAAATTGAAAATAAATGTGTTTTTAAAATATTTTTGCTAAAATATATGACTTTATTAATTGGATGTTTTAAATTTTGAAGATTTTAATTTCCTTTTGTACTTTTGTAAAACAATGATGTAAGACATATATGAATACGTTCATCTATGAGGTTCATTGTTCGTCCGTGCGAGACCTACAAAGGTAGTCAAGGACGTTAAACACCTTCCCTTCACAGTTATTCATTTCACCACGAAGTGAATTGGCCGTGACGAATTAGTGCACATAGTAAATTTTCAACCACTAGGTGAAATATTTCAGAGATCGGCATGAAATGCTTGAATGTCATTCGGGACCTTTATAATCCAATCGACACAAACATCCATATTTCTACCTCGAACACAGTTATACAGTGGTGCGAGGTAGATATTTAAGACTCCGGAATTAATTCGGACCCGTTTCCGGATTTGGTTTTATTATTAGAATGTCCATTTCAAGCTTCAAATTGATGAAGATTTTCATAAATTTGGCCGTTTTGACGGTTTTCAAAACTCCGAAATCTAATTGTCCCCTAGGGGACAAAAGTCGGATTATGCCCTTTATCCCTTCAAGGCTTCTCGTGTTTCGAAGTTGAACTCCCTGTCATGATTTGTCAAAAGAATATTGCGCAAAGCATACCAATGCCAATTATGTTGCTTTTTTAGAATTGTCGGTGTCCTTATTAGCTAGGAGCTGGTCCAAATACTCATCGGTTGAACTGCCAAACCTGACACTGGCAGCTGCCATTTGTATACAAACGATCATGACGTAATTAAAATGGGAGACAATTCAGAGTAAACTGCAACCAGAGGCTACCAAAATCCGACCGATAACGTCCTTATATTTAATTATATCAATAAAAATCGATATTTTTAGCTTTTTTTTAATGAAAATACTATAAAATTTCACAAAACATGGTTAACCACCATACATTTAAATTTTCAAGGGTTATTCACCGGTGAATAATTGAGGATATTCCATGGACATGAGTATTTTGTAAAGGTTATTCAACCTTTGTGCCAATTTCAAGAAAAATATCCAGATTATTTTATGTCATGTGACTTTATTTGAACCAATAGAATCAATTACTTATTATGTAAGGTATAATAATGACCGTGAAACCCAACACCTGCATGTGACGACATTGGGCAAAACTAGTATGAACTGATATTGAAATGTCCAAATTACGTCAAATATTTTTTGTTTTTATTACTGTTGTCACGGGATTGGCATATTTTGAAAGCCAACGTTGTCCCAAGTACTAAAGCCAAAGAAGTAAACGTGTACCGAACGGAAAGTGAAAAAATGATGCATTTAAAGATGAAATCACTTTTACTCCCAGTAGTTTGGAACAAAAAGATTATTTAAAATACTGGTTAAAGATTTATTAGGCTGTTCAAGTTATATACTTTTACGAAATTCAACAATATCTGCGTAAAACAAGTAGTTTATTATTTTTAAAAATTATTCAAACTTTGGGATTTTTCTATGATTGTCTTAAAATGTAAGTGGGGATGATTTTTTTTTCATTTGTGATAAACGCGATTTTTAATTTATATGCATCTTGAATAAACGTGAACAGCCATGAAAACAAAAATGAATAAACAACAAATAAATAAAACATGAAGATAAAAGAAAAAAAAAAGAAATGCCGGGGACAGTCATCTTGCAATGCATCTAAAGTATATGTGTAAAAATTCTTTAACAAAATGTTCGCATTGCTCGCCACATGTGTCTAATTCGACATGATTGGGCATCCTGTTTGTCCAGGGATTAATATTAGATATTAAATTGCGCATGCATACAACGATTCTTTACAAAGTGTGAGTTTAGTTCGCTTTGGCCCTTAACGCTAGATTCATGAAACCAGTTGAGAAGAATCATTTATAAAAATAATAAAAAACAGATAATTTATTAAAGTGAGATTTTGCCCAGTTATGGCTCA
>MJUU01010633.1:2249-20148 GCA_002080025.1 Modiolus philippinarum | reverse complement strand
TGCTTCACTTGTTTTGCCAATTCGATGGATGATAGCTCTTGGTCTGTTTGTGTCTATGCTTCACCTGTTTTGCCTATTCGATTGATGATAGCTCTTTGTCTGTTTGTCTCTATTCTTCACTTGTTCTGCCAATCCGATGGATGATAGGTCTTGGTCTGTTTGTTTCTCTGCTTCACTTGTTCTGCCAATCCGATGGATGATAGCGCTTGGCCTGTTTGTCTCTATGCTTCACTTGTTTTGCCAATTCGATGGATGACAACTTTTGGTGTTTTTTTTGTCTATGCTTGACTTGTTTTGCCAATCTAATGGATGATAGCTCTTGGTCTGTTTGTCTTTATGCTTCACTTGTTTTGCCAATTCGATGGATGATAGCTCTTGGTCTGTTTGTGTCTATGCTTCACCTGTTTTGCCTATTCGATTGATGATAGCTCTTTGTCTGTTTGTCTCTATGCTTCACTTGTTCTGCCAATCCGATGGATGATAGGTCTTGGTCTGTTTGTTTCTCTGCTTCACTTGTTCTGCCAATCCGATGGATGATAGCGCTTGGTCTGTTTGTCTCTATGCTTCACTTGTTTTGCTAATTCGATGGATGATAGCTCTTGGTCTGTTTGTCTCTATGCTTCACCTGTTTTGCGAATCCGATGGATAATAGCTCTTGGTCTGTTTGTCTCTATACTTCACTTGTTTCGCCAATCCAATGGATGATAGGTCTTGGTCTATTTGTCTCTATGCTTCACTTGTGCTGCCAATCCGATGGATGATAGCTCTTGGTCTGTTTGTCTCTATGCTTCACTTGTTTTGCCAATCTAATGGATGATAGCTCTTGGTCTGTTTGTCTTTATGCTTCACTTGTTTTGCAAATTCGATGGATGATAGCTCTTGCTCTGTTTGTGTCTATGCTTCACCTGTTTTGCCTATTCGATTGATGATAGCTCTTTGTCTGTTTGTCTCTATCCTTTACTTGTTTTGCCAATTCGATGGATGATAGGTCTTGGTCTGTTTATTTCTATGCTTCAATTGTTTTTCCAATTCGATGGATGATAGGTCTTGGTCTGTTTGTTTCTATGCTTCACTTGTTTTGCCAATCCGATGGATGATAGGTATTGGTCTGTTTATCTCTATGCTTCACCTGTTTTGCCAATTCGATGGATGATAGGTCTTGGTCTGATTGTCTCTATGCTTCACTTGTTTTGCCAATTCGATGGATGACAACTCTTGGTGCTTTTTTGTCTTTGCTTGACTTGTTTTGCCATTTTGATGGATGATAGGTCTTGGTCTGTTTGTTTCTATGCTTCAACTGTTTTGTCAATCCGATGGATGATAGGTCTTGGTCTGTATGTCTCAATGTTTCACTTGTTTTGCCAATCCGATGAATGGTAGCTCTTGGTCTGTTGGTCTCTATGCTTCATGTGTTTTTCCAATTCGATGGATGATAGGTCTTAGTCTGTTTGACTCTAGGCCTCACTTGTTTTGCCAATCCGATGGATGATAGGTCTTGGTCTGTTGTGTCTATGCTTCACTTGTTTTGCCAATCCAATGGATGATAACTCTTGGTCTGTTTGTCTCTATGCTTCACTTGTTTTGTCAATTCGATGGATGATAGGTCTTGGTCTGTTTGTCTCTATGCTTCACTTAATTTGCCAATTCGATGGATGATAGGTCTTGGTCTGTTTGATTCTATGCTTCAACTGTTTTGTCAATCCGATGGATGATAGGTCTTGGTCTGTTTGTCTCAATGTTTCACTTGTTTACCAATTCGATGGATGATAGGTCTTGGTCTGTTTGTCTCTATGCTTCACTTGTTCTGCCAATTCGATGGATGATAGGTCTTGGTCTGTTTGTGTCTCTGCTTCACTTTTTTTCCCAATTCGATGGATGATAGGTCTTGGTCTGTTTGTCTCTATGCTTCACTTGTTTTGCCAATCCGATGGATGAAAGCTCTTGGTCTGTTTGTCTCTATGCATCACTTGATTTGCCAATTTCATAGATGATAGCCATTGGTCTGTTTGTGTCTCTGCTACATTTGTTTTGCCAATTCGATGGATGATAGCTCTTGGTCTGTTTGTTTCTATGCTTCACTTGTTTTGCCAATCCGATGGATGATAACACTTGGTCTGTTTGTGTCTATGATTCACTTTTTTTGTCAATTCGATGGATGATAGGTCTTGGTCTGTTTGTCTTTATGCTTCACCTGTTTTGCCAATCCGATGGATGACAGGTTTTGGTCTGTTTATTTCTATGCTTCACTTGTTCTGCCAATCCGATGGATGATAGCTCTTGGTTTGTTTGTCTCTATGCTTCACTTGTTTTGCCAAACCGATGGATGATAGCTCTTGGTCTGTTTGTCTCTATGCTTCACTTGTTTATTTGATGGATGATAAGTCTTGGTCTGTTTGTGTCTATGCTTCACTTGTTTTGCCAATTCGATTGATGATAGGTCTTGGTCTGTTTGTCTCTGTATTTCACCTGTTTTGCCAATTCGATGGATGATAGGTCTTTTTCTGTTTGTCTCTATGCTTCACTTGTTCTACCAATCCGATGGATGATACCTCTTGGTCTGTTTGTCTCTATGATTCACTTGTTTTGCTAATCCGATGGATGATAGCTCTTGGTCTGTTTGTGTCTTTGCTTCACGTTTTTTGCCAAATCGATGGATGATATGTCTTGGTCNTTTGTCTCTATGCTTCACTTGTTTTGCCAATTCGATGGATGATAGGTCTTGGTCTGTTTGTCTCTATGCTTCACTTGTTTTGCCAATTCGATGGATGATAGGTCTTGGTCTGTTTGTCTCTATGCTTTACCTGTTTGACAATTCGATGGATGATAGGTCTTGGTCTGTTTATGTCTATGCTTCACTTGTTTTGTCAATCCGATGGATGACAGCCCTTGGTCTGTTTGTCTCTATGCTTCACCTGTTTTGCCAATTCGATGGATGATAGGTCTTGGTCTGTTTGTCTCTATGCTTCACTTGTTTTGCCAGTCCAATGGATGATAGCTCTTGGTCTGTTTGTCTCTATGCTTCACTTGTTTTGCAAATTCCATAGATGATAGAACTTGGTAAGCATTGTCTCCGCTTCACCTGTTTTGCCTATTCGATGGATGATAACTCCGGGTTTGTTTGTCTCTATGCTACACTTGTTTTGCCAATCCGATGGATGATAGGTCTTGGTCTGTTTGATTCCATGCTTCACTTGTTTTGCCAATCCGATGGATGATAGGTCTTGGTCTGTTTGTCTCTATGCTTTTGTTTTGCCAATTCGATGGATGACAACTCTTGCTGTGTTTTTTTTGTCTATGCTTGACTTGTTTTGCCATTTTGATGGATGATAGGTGTTGGTCTGTTTGTTTCTATGCTTTAACTGTTTATCCAATCCGATGGATGATAGGTCTTCGTCTGTTGGTCTCTATGCTTCACTTGTTTTGCCAAATCGATAGATAATAGGTCTTGGTCTGTTTGTCTCTATGCTTCACTTGGTTTGCCAATTCGATGGATAATAGCTCTTGGTCTGTTTGTCTCTATGCTTCATCTGTTTTGCCAATTCGATGGATGATAGGTCTTGGTCTGTTTGTCTCTATGCTTCACCTGTTTTGCCAATCCGATAAATGATAACTCTTGGTCTGTTTGTCTCTATGCTTCACTTGTTTTGCCAATTCGATGGATGATAGGTCTTGGTCTGTTTGTCCCTATGCTTCACTTGTTTTGCCGAATCGATAGATGATAGGTCTTGGTCTGTTTGTCTCTATGCTTCATTTGTTTTGCCAATCCGATGGATGACAGCTCTTCGTCTGTTTGTCTCTATGCTTCACCTGTTTTGCCATTTCGATGGATGATAGGTCTTTGTTTGTCTGTATGCTTCACTTGTTTTGCCAATCCGATTGATGATAGCTCTTGGTCTGTTTGTCTCTATGCTTCACTTGTTAATTTGATGGATGATAACTCTTGGTTTGTTTGTGTCTATGCTTCACTTGTTTTGCCAATTCGATGGATGATAGGTCTTGGTCTGTTTGTCTCTATACTTCACCTGTTTTGCCAATTCGATGGATGATAGGTCTTTGTCTGTTTGTCTCTATGCTTCACTTGTTCTACCAATCCGATGGATGATACCTCTTGGTTTGCTTGTCTCTATGCTTCACTTGTTTTGCCAATCTGATGGATGATAGCTCTTGGTTTGTTTGTGTCTATGCTTCACTTGTTTTGCCAATTCGATGGATGATAACTCTTGGTCTTTTTGTCTCTATGCTTCACTTGTTTTGCCAATTCGATGGATGATAGGTCTTGGTGTGTTTGTCTCTATGCTTCACTTGTTTTGCCAATTCGATGAATGATAGGTCTTGGTCTGTTTGTGTCTCTGCTTCATGTTTTTTGCCAATTCGATGGATGATAGGTCTTGGTGAATTTGTCTCTATGCTTTACCTGTTTTGCCAATTCGATGGATGATAGGTCTTGGTCTGTTTGTCTCTATGCTTCACTTGTTGTACCAATCCGATGGATGATACCTCTCGGTCTGTTTGTCTCTATGCTTCACTTGTTTTGCCAATCCGATGGATGATAGCCCTTGGTCTGTTTGTCTCTATGCTTCACTTGTTTTGCAAATTTGATAGATGATAGGTCTTGGTATGCATTGTCTCTGCTTCACCTGTTTTCCCTATTCGATGGATGACAACTCCGGGTTTGTTTGTCTCTATGCTACACTTGTTTTGCCAATCCGATGGATGATAGGTCTTGGTCTGCTTGTTTCCATGCGAAGACAGGAATAAAAGCCCTGTCCTTGATGAACTGGAGTTTTCTATGTATCGTGTGCGTTTTTGTCACATGTACATTCACTCCATATCCTTTCATTTTTCCTATTCACTTGTTTTGCCAATCCGATGGATGATAGGTCTTGGTCTGTTTGTCTCTATGCTTCACTTGTTTTGCCAATTCGATGGATGACAACTCTTGGTGTGTTTTTGTCTATGCTTGACTTGTTTTGCCATTTTGATGGATGATAGGTCTTGGTCTGTTTGTTTCTATGCTTCAACTGTTTTGTCAATCCGATGGATGATAGGTCTTGGTCTGTTTGTCTCAATGTTTCACTTGTTTTGTCAATCCGATTGATGATAGCCCTTGGTCTGTTGGTCTCTATGCTTCACTTGTTTTTCCAATTCGATGGATGATAGGTCTTAGTCTGTTTGACTCTAGGCTTCACTTGTTTTGCCGATCCGATGGATGATAGGTCTAGGTCTGTTTGTGTCTATGCTTCACTTGTTTTGCCAATCCGATGGATGATAACTCTTGGTCAGTTTGTCTCTATGCTTCACTTGTTTTGTCAATTCGATGGATGATAGGTCTTGGTCTGTTTGTCTCTATGCTTCACTTGTTTTGCCAATTCGATGGATAATAGCTCTTGGTCTCTTTGTCTCTATGCTTCATCTGTTTTGCCAATTGGATGGATGATAACACTTGGTCTGTTTGTGTTTATGCTTCACTTGTTTTGCCAATTCGATGGATGATAGGTCTTGGTCTGTTTGTCTTTATGCTTCACCTGTTTTGCCAATCCGATGGATGATAGGTCTTGGTCTGTTTATCTCTATGCTTCACTTGTTCTGCCAATCCGATGGATGATAGCTCTTGGTCTGTTTGTCTCTATGCTTCACTTGTTTTGCCAAACCGATTGATGATAGCTCTTGGTCTGTTTGTCTCTATGCTTCACTTGTTTATTTGATGGATGATAACTCTTGGTCTGTTTGTCTCTATGCTTCACTTGTTTTGTCAATTCGATGGATGATAGGTCTTGGTCTGTTTGTCTCTATGCCTAACTTGTTTTGCCAAATCGATAGATGATAGGTCTTGGTCTGTTTGTCTCTATGCTTCACTTGTTTTGCCAATTCGATGGATAATAGCTCTTCGTCTCTTTGTCTCTATGCTTAATCTGTTTTGCCAATTCGATGGATGATAACACTTGGTCTGTTTGTCTCTATACTTCACCTGTTTTGCCAATTCGATGGATCTGTTTGTCTCTATGCTTCACTTGTTCTACCAATCCGATGGATGATACCTCTTGGTCTGTTTGTCTCTATGCTTCACTTGTTTTGCTAATCCGATGGATGATAGCTCTTGGTCTGTTTGTGTCTATGCTTCCCTTGTTTTGCCAATCCGATGGATGATAGGTCTTAGTCTGTTTGTCTCTATGCTTCACTTGTTTTGCCAATTCGATGGATGATAAGTCTTGGTCTGTTTGTCTCTATGCTTCACTTGTTTTGCCAATTCAATGGATGATAGCTCTGGGTCTGTTTGTGTATATGCTTCTCTTGTTTTGCCAATTCGATGGATGATAGGTCTTGGTCTGTTTGTCTCTATGCTTCACATGTTTTGCCAATTCGATGGATGATAACTCGATGTCTGTTAGTCTCTATGCCTCACCTGTTTTGGCAATTCGATGGATGATAGGTCTTGGTCTGTTTGTCTCTATGCGTCACTTGTTTTGCCAATTCGATGGATGATAGCTCTTGGTCTGTTTGTGTCTATGCTTCACTTGTTTTCCCAATTAATGGATGACAGTTTTGGTAATTTTTGTTTGTTTGCAACACTGCTTTGTTTGATAGACAGATTTTTCCTTTGACCACCTAGTCAGTATACTGCAGTTGGTTTGCCATTTTAATGGATTATTGTTCCAATGTGTTGATCGGTATGCTAAATTTGGTATTCTATTTGGTCGATAATAGTATTGACCCCCTATCCTCTTGTTTGTGTACTACATTCGGGTTTCAAAATTCAATTATAGTCTTTGAAATTTCATTGGCATACTACATTTGTTTCCCAATATTAATGGATCATTTTTGTATCATTTGGTCATTTTTTATCTTTATTGTGTTATGTTACACTTGGTTTCTTGATTTATTATTATTTTGACGTCTGTCTCTGTTTATTATTATTTTGACGTCCGTCTCTGTTTATTATTATTTTGACGTCTGTCTCTGTTTTGCACCTACTCACTTTTCTGCAAACTGCATTTGTCGTGCCACATTATTGGTTTGTTGCTTCTATCCTGACGGTGTGATAGACTATTTTTTTTTTTGCATATGTATTTCGACCGTTGTTTTGTTTACTTTCAGGTTTACTACCTTAATGTGGCTAACTCGATATATTGGCAATGAACTCGTACTTCTTTTTTGACTACTTTCGGATTATCGCTGTCCATATTATTTGACTTGAAAAATGTGTACAGCATAACAAAATTTACTGTATATTATGCAACATAGGTATTTTTTGTATTTTGGACCCTGTAATCGGTATGCTATACTTGCAATGATTTATTCTATATTAATTTTTATCACATCTAGTGATGTTATATTTTATCGGTCTTTTATTTTCTTGTATACATTCTTATGTTCTTTCCTTTTTATCTAAATGTATATTAAGTTCAATCTAATGCAGTTTAACTACGTAAGTAATTGGCAAATGTACTTAAACGTAATTAACATTAACCATATTTAAGTTGCTACCATAAGTATTGTATAGATTCTGGAAAAACCACCTATCTACATTCTCTTTGTCGGTAACCTATTCAGATTTCCATTTAACACTTGATAGCTAAAATGAAATAAAACTAATATTGAAGCATATTTAAATAATTTTTAAAAAATCAAAAAACATTTGGATAGCAAACGACGTAAAAGAGATAATAGGACACCATACATCGGTAAATGAGAAAAGGGGGGAAAATCTAAATAAAATACACGGTAATACAGAGCTACAACGAATGGACACGACATGACAAAATATAAAACTAATAAATGAAAATGAACAACAAAACTGCAATCTAAAGCACTATCAGGGTCAGACCCTAAAACAGGTTCTCCAGAAACTCAAGCATGCTCCACGCGTGACATCCGTCACACAACAAATGAAAATTCCTGTGCTAAGTCGGTCGGTGTTTTGTCCGTTCGGTAAAAAACTCTGTTTCTACTCCAAACTTTTATTCTCATTTGCTAAAAAAGAATCATTGCGAAGACCTGTCAAATCATAGGGCGACCGTAATATTTCTGTTGTGACAATTATTGCAGTAGTCAAACACAACTTTGATATTTAAGTTTTTGAAACAGCAGTTGTACCCTATACATAGTACAATATAGAAACAAGTGTGAAAAGTGGTATATGGAAATATTACTGCTCAAATTTGCTATCAAGAGTTATGAATATAAAGGTATGATACTGATGATAAAAATTATTAATGGAATATTTATGTTTTAGCAAATAATGTAAAGACCATAATATCATCTGAGTAGACTAACTACTTGTTGGCAGTAACATGGACCAAAAGATTCGAAAATAAGTAAGTGTATAATTGTTGTGTAGATTCTAGGCTCCATGGAAGATGGTCTGTTATACGTCGACATATTTTTATATCTTAAAGTGTATTACCAGGTTAATAGCCCAAAACATTTTGGCACAAAAAGCTCACATATCGTCACTGGTAACAAGATTCGAATATGTCCTTACTGCTTTTGTTCTTTTTTTTTTACACTGATAACATTGCTCCACTTTCCAGAATTATTCCAAGTCTTGCTGAAGATGAGGCGTTTTTATGTTGATGTTATAATAAATGCTTTCCATGGTTAAAGCCGTTTGAAACGACTTATGTAATCTTTCAGAAAAAAAAACTTGTGTGGGAGAATTGTTCACATGCTTCGTATGTACATATATTTATTAACTTGCAAGTGATTTTATTGTACATAATTAGCGGTATAAGTAGGTGTTAATGAATGATTTGGACAACACCTTCATCCTGCATTTTCTAATTACTGACAAGTTACTATATTAAGACACGATCATGTTTTATTACAACTTTTACCTTGTATGCATTGTAAAATGAATGACTTGTAAACTGTCAAAATTTACAATCAATTATGTGACTTTACATAGTTACTAGCTAATTTTGGAATTACTAATGCATAGGATTTCAGTTAATGCTTTTCCAAATATTTTGTTAATAGACATAAGTAGTCGATTAGGCATACTTATTTTCTTGGCCGCCTTATTAATCAGGGCTTCAAAAATTCAGTCTTATACGATCATTGAAACAGTTGTTTAATAAGTATCAGTCCCTTGTGGAAAACAAATTTGAAGTTTTGATCCGAATAACTAAATACCGATGAACCATTTGGGTCGTTGTTTCTTCGACTCATTCCCCGTTTCCCTTCTTTTTCCTACCTGTTACTGTAAATTTTATTCAAGATTAATTTTTCACTAAGTACTCGGATGAACCTACAACCTTTCAATAGCAATTGCACTAGGGCAATGGAAGAGGAGGTATGGCGCACCATCAATCCGTGTTGCGTAGGTATTTGTTAACACTAACACCGTAATTTGTTTGGTTTTCTTAGTAATTCTCTGGGCATCATACCAACATAACCCTTTACAGTTTTAACATTTATTCTGGCAAACTCTTTACATAATTTTAATACTGATCTATGCAATTACATTTAAAGTTCATTTATATAGAAAAATTAAGTGCGTTCGAGATTACAAAGATTACAATACAATAGCAGGAGCTAAATACGGAGACACATTTGGAGTTCATAAACGGAGTTAACACAATTTCAACAGGTACTAAAACGGAGAACAAAATACATCACCAGTAAAGCACATTTCGGTTCCTGCTTTACCCACAATTTTTAACTACCTGTAACAAGTCAGAACCATTAAACACGGTTTATAATTTTTCTGGTTTCTTTGACCTGTTTTTACGTTTCCACCTGAAAATTCTGTTCAGTAATTTTATTATTACTCTAATGTTTTACTATAGATTAGTACTTAATGAATTTCCACGAGTTTAAACATTTATTTCTTACTTAACAGAACCCTGAGCATGATTTTTTTTACATACTTAGACGCCAAAAATAATTCACCAGATCTAACTTTTAGCTTTTATTTTAGTGATTTTCTTTCTTAAATTTGCAGCCAGATCTACATTACATTTAGCGTTCCAAAGACTGATGATGAACTTTGATTTTGTTCCTTTTTGGTTTTTTCATGCTACGAACGGCCTTGCTTTTAATCAGGCAAACTTTTCGAGAAAGATGAACATATTTAAGTCACGAAACACGTGTACAGCATAATACTTATCAAAGCAACTCGACCGAACTCGATCTATGAATATTCATGAATATTCATCGATCGGGACACTGATCTTGAATGCTCGTGTTCGGTCTACCAACCAAATCGGGGCGATCTTACTAACTCTGCTAAACTCGAGCTGTGTTCCCGAATATTTTTGACATTTCAAAAAATATCGTGAAGAGGTCGTGTGCATTATATGTCGAGAACAGGTCGGGAATCAATCGTGGTCTGATCGAGGTAGTCGTGAAGAGGTCGTAAAGGGATCGGTATTGATCGAGATTCAAACTTTTAGTCGATCATGCCGATATCCACCCGACTTTAACTTATTCGCTTCTCGATTTATGCCGAGTCGCTTCCAGACCAACTCGATTAGTACTCGATCATTACTCGACTAACACGATTCATTTTTTTTTTCTATACAAGATCTTCTCGACCAATACCCAATTTTTTCCCGACCTGTATACTTTTTCTTGACCACTCAAGACCTTTACTCAATTTAGCACGACAGCATGTCATCTTTTCACAATAACACAACATGAGGCTTTCAGGAGCCTCAGTGTCTCACCAGGCCCTTACTTCAGTTGTTAAAGTAGCCATCCAATGGACTTCAATGACTATTGTGATCAAGTTTGGTTGATGATCATCTTTGATATTATGAGAATCTGCCAGATACTATCTCAAGTGGGAACCAGCCAAGGACTACCGTTTTCAATTTTGGCCAACTGGTAAAGTAGTTTCAGATTAGAATATCTTGGAATGCCTAAGTAAGGTCGAATATTAAATTATGTTCCCCGCTGGATTTCATGCAGACAAGATAGAAACTATTTTGAAATTGGAACATCCGAGGACCATTTTGACCAATTTTGTCTGCAATTGGTCCAGTGAAAATCCTTCTGGTACAATGTTTAACTTTGTCTCCCTTTAGCGGTCATCTTGTATTAGCTGACGATATGGCAGACACTATTTTGAAAAGGGACAATCGTACAACAAGTTTGGTCTAATTGGCTTTGGGGCTTCAGAGGTAACGATTGAATGAGTTTTCCAAAAGGTCCAATTAAAAACTATATTCCCAGTTGGCAGTTATATTTGATTAGAAGCGGACATGGCGATTATTTTCACATTGAACCAATAAAGGTCTATCATGACTGCGGTTTCTGAATGCAAAGGTCATGGACAACGGACACAAAATAATGACAAAAGCTCAACCTGACTATATCAGGATTGTAGAAAAGAATGCTACTAGTAGAATTAAAGGATGACGTGCAGAGGGCTTAAATTCCATTGACTAGCTATGCTGACAGAATTTGAAATTGAATCCAAGATGTACCCAATATACACATTCCAGAAACAGATTCACTTAACACATGATTTCAAAAATAGAATATTGTTTCTACCGAGCAGGCTGGTACTCTTATCACAAGATTGGATTCAAGCTAAATGACACGAGAAAAATGTGATTTTTAACATTTGTAATATGTACTAGAAGATAAAAAAAATCTTTTACATTTGCACCGGGCAAATGATGTACCCTACGGACAGACGCTCGCCATTTTCACTTTCTAAAAACCGGATTTTTTAAATTTTTTAAAGGTATACATGGAAACTACTGTAAATCTAGTTACCACTCATATCATGTGATGATATGTCTCCTGTTTTATATATCAGATTAGTCCTACATTTAATGACAGGAAAATCATACAGTCGAATTCTGACGCATGATGAGGATGACCTGCTAGTATGTGAAAGCGTACAATGATGACTTTGAAGCATTTGCTATTGTCTAACAAAAAATACGCGCCTTCTATGTCAGATCCGCCTTCTCTGCTACTCTATCACATTTATCATCTTTTCCTTTAAGCATCAGCCACACGGGCCACAAAGTTTGCTGCTCTACCACCATGCTGAACTGTTCCCTGAATTTTCACGTTCCATCCCCATACCAGTATATGCAAACGTACTAACAGGACAAAACTCGAGCACACTTGACCATTTGACGATCTTCTCCTGACCAGGTTTAGTTAATCAAACACAAATCGCTATGTTCTGCGACCTGACGAAGTGTGGTTGGTCGAATTACGGTCCAGCACAAGTCGTACGTGAATCATAAAGAGATCGAGAATGATCAAGTATTAGTCGTGTTAAATCCAGTAAAAGTCGAGTGGACATCGTGAGCTAGCTCGATCAATTAATTTCATGTCGTTGATCGGGATAAAACAGCATGGTCGAGTTGATCAAGTTGGTCTGATCGGCGGTGTAAACCTAGCAACGAAATATGTTGCTTTATGGAATTTTGGTTTTATTGTATTTTGTCGGTTATTTTGACGATAATTATGAAAAAGAAAGGAAATGGGGTAAATGTCAAGGAGACAACATCCCACATGCAGGTTAAAACGACCCAAAACAAAGCATCTAGGGGTCACCGTAAGGTCTTCAACACAGTGAGGAACCTGCACATTTGATGAAAATTCTATTCACTGTCTACTACCTTTCAGCAGGAATTGCTTTTGAGTTGCTATCGGAAACTACCGTAATGGAAGGCAGGGTTTGGCGCGCCATAAAACCGGTTTAGCCACCATTTTCATTGAAATGTCTGTACCAAGTCAGGCCTATTTCAAAATTTTCCGGTGGTTTTGCAACTAATTGTCTTTTTACCTTTTAGATTTCGGTTCATGATATTTATGTTCGGTATCTTGTAATTACCCTTCATTCAGATCGTAAACAAAGAATGATAGTTGAATTCAAAAACTGAATTAACAGAGAATTTTATTGATGTATTTTTTATGCAGCTGCAATAAAAACCATTTGGAGCAACTNAATATCAAAATCTTTATAAGCTTTATGTATTGTAACTTAAATATTCATTTCGTGCCGATGGGGAGTACTTGACGACTTGGGTTGTCATCATCGGGGACTAACTCTCAACGCCGGCACTCCACCAGCAGTATAATGGCCTCAGGAGGACTAACTCTGCACCCTGGCTCTCAGGAGGACTAACTCTCTACCCCCGCTTTCCACCAGCAGTATAATGGCCTCAGGAGGACTAACTCTCCACCCCGGCTCTCCACCAGCAGTACAGAGGCCTCAGGAGGACTAACTCTCTACCCCCGCTCTCCATCCGCAAGCAGTATAATGGCCTCAGGAGGACAAACTCTCCACCCTGGCCCTCCACCAGCAGTATAATGGCCTCAGGAGGACTTAACTCTCCACCCCGCTTTCCACCAGCAGTATAATGGCCTCAGGAGGACTAACTCTGCACCCTGGCTTTCCACCAGCAGTATAATGGCCTCAGGAGGACTAACTCTCCACCCTGGCTCTCCACCAGAAGTACAATGGCCTCAGGAGGACTAACTCTCTACCCCCGCTTTCCACCAGCAGTATAATGGCCTCAGGAGGACTAACTCTCCACCCCGGCTCTCCACCAGCAGTACAGAGGCCTCAGGAGGACTAACTCTCTACCCCCGCTCTCCATCAGCAAGCAGTATAATGGCCTCAGGAGGACAAACTCTCCATCCCGGCCCTCCACCAGCAGTATAATGGCCTCGGGAGGACTTACTCTCCACCCCGCTTTCCACCAGCAGTATAATGGCCTCAGGAGGACTAACTCTCCACCCCTGCTCTCCACCAGCAGTATAATGGCCTCAGGAGGACTAACTCTCCACCCTGGCTCTACACCAGCAGTATAATGGGAACAGTGGTAATATGGCAAATATTAATATCAAAACTTGCAGTTTATTTTATTTCTTGAGGCGGTTTTTTTCTACTGAAAAACATATATCAATAATACAGTGAATTTTGAGACAAATAAACATGTACGGCACAGGTTGAGAAGTGTACTGTGTAATTTTTTAATCTTCTGTTTAACGTGATTTACTTTCTCCTTAAGTCGTCAAAAACTACTTGCACTGCAAATAGAAATGACAATTGTGACAATTCAGATTTTTACCGAAAGTCTTGCATCTATGGAAAACCACCAACTTTCCTTATTATTTATAGAATACTTAAATGATTATAAAATGTTTTTATTAACACTAAGATTAAAAAATAATAATACAAAATAGCTTTGTTTCTGAAATGAAAAGCTATTTATAAACGAGTTATTTGATCTATTTAATTCAACAACTGTTAAGTACATAAAAAGTACCTTAAAGAGTCTATTTCCTGACAACGGTAATTTCCAAGTACTGTTTAAAAATACATAGAAAATAAATGTAATTTATTAAGAAAATAGATCTAATTCATTACAAAATATCATAAAATAAATATATACGTTACATCTGAATAGTATATAATGCACATACGTAAATCTTACCATGTATTTATAGGGATTTTGTCCCATGTACCTTACTCCATATCCCTTTATTTGTTCCCACACGTAGGAATGTTCATGGAAATATCTTTTAACTTCAAAGGTTTTATTCCCTTGCTTCCTTGTGGGATTCTAGCTGGGCTTTAATTTCACCTTTTAGATTTCGGTTCATGATATTTATGTTCGGTATCTTGTAATTACCCTTCATTCAGATCGTAAACAAAGAATGATAGTTGAATTCAAAAACTGAATTAAAAGAGAATTTTATTGATGTATTTTTTACAAAAAATTAGATATTGCAAGTTTCCAAATAAATCGGCCTTTGGGGTCAGAAGTAAAGTTTTGGCAACTGGGTTCGTGAATACTATCGGGAACCAACAGTCCACACGCAGAGGCATCAATTAAACCAGTGGTAACAAATAACTGAATACCGAGCTACTTAGGGCAATTAATTTGATTCCAGAACAAGTGGCTGAATCGTCGTTAGATGAATTACATGACGGATACTGAATGCTAATTTAGTGAGATGGACTTGATTTTTCTAGTGCGGTTCGCTTGTAAATTGAGGCATGTGATTGTAGTTCCCGGTTATTGTAGGTGTTAACTGTTACCCTGTTTTTGTAATTGAAGGCCTCATGGTGACTTCAAGATTAAGAACAACAATGAAAGTATTGTTGCATTTCATTAATGTTATCATGTATTTATAGGGATTTGTCCCATGTACATTTACTCCATATCCCTTTATTTGTTCATTTACCGTGGAGTTTGTCTCTCGTGTAGTGTGGAGTCCGTAAAAAGATTCCCTGTGCTTGAGGTGTATGCTCTTTATTTTGTCAGTTTTTTTTTAACATAACAAAACGTTTATTGCACTAATTGCTGTTAACAAATATTTATAGGGTACAGCATTCCCCTATAAATTTTAACATGTTATGCAATATTTAATCTGAGACATGAAATCACTATATATACATATAAAGTTCTATTGTTATTAATTACTCATATTCCAGAAAAAGTAATGTTTTTTTTCAAATAATAATCAGAATTTAACGTTTTATTATCGAAATCGTATTTCCTTTTGATAAATTCAGTTCTAAATAAAGAAAAAGTATCAATTTGTTTTGTTTTTCTATCTGACACATAATGCGACTTGTGAATGGTATATAATACTAAAGTCAAAATAAAATTAAATCCAAAATATTGTTCTTCTGTAATTTTATATCCAAATACCATTGTTTTTAAATTAATCACGTGATCTCCAATATAAAGTTTCCTAAACAACAATTTGATTTTATTCCAGAATACATTGAAATATTTACATTTTATGAAAAAATGATCATATGTTTCTATTTCATTACATAAATCACATATTGGATTTGCGGCTAATTTCCATATTGACAAAAGCTGTTTACATGGTAAAATATAGTGTAATAACTTCCATTTAAATACTCTTAATTTGCTTTCTTTTAAGTACGTATAACACGGCCACCAATCGCGCTAAATCATATCCAAATTATATGAAAACAATTTCGTTAGCGGTACTTCCGGATATGCGTTGCCGGTACTTTTTCTCTGCACCTCGAAGGTAAATCGTCTTTATTTTCTACATTATCGGACTATGATTTAAAAAGAGCGAATGTCATTTCGATGTGTACTTATGGTTCCTACCTTAACTGAAAACTATTGCAACAATTTCAGTGTCATACGGACGCTAGAACCTTTATTCTGAGATAAGCCTCGTTGAAAACACTGGGAACGGACGAAATAATGCCTCGAACTCAATGGTTCGACTACATTGATGAACTTTAGTTGAATAAACATGTTTTAATAGTCTACAAAAAACAACAGTTAAGTGTTCGTTTATCGTAAAACAGTAAATTACATGAAATCTATACCAGATAAGAGTTAGCGGTATCGAGTATGAGTTAGCTAATCAGCAGAAATACGTACGCGGGTTTCTGTCATATATAAGATTGTCTTCGTTTGTACATATCATTCCACATTTTTATCGATTTTTTTTTAACAGCACATGACCATAATATTCAAGGACAGAAGTCGTACGAACTTTTGTCGTATGAAATTTATTAAAAATGTCAAGTGACTTAATCTATGACTGAGCATTTGGTCAAATTGGACAAAAACGACATTTTTTAGGTTTTACCTTTTACATAGTTTGCTATTTTGAAACTGAAAAATTAGATATAAAATAATTCTTAATCAATTGTCTAAAACCGTTTACTTTATGAAATGAAGGTATTTTTTTTCAAGTTTTATTATGGATATCAATAAAAGGAAACGGCAAATTTTTAAAGTCTCTGGTATAACAAGGCGACGTGGTATGTTAATATTGCAGTCTGATAATCTGATATGACAAAAAAATCTGGGAAATAACCTAGACATCATTCATGAATTCTGATGTGAAGTGCATTAAAACCGGTGTACAACATGGATCAATTTCCCGGTTTACAACAGGGGTCTGTTTTTGGACATTTGTAATTTATAATATGTGTAAAAGATTTGCCTTTAAATATAGAAAATAGTTTTTTTTTATTTCAATACTTCTGGATAATATTTAATTTTATTTTATCCCAAACCATAAAAACGAATTATATATTTTATTTTTTATAATTATATAACTTACCTCATTTTGATTATTGTTGTACAATGTTGGAAAATTGTCATTATAATATACTAGTAAATGTAACCTTTTTCCGATTGTTAGGATTTTTACTTAGCTTTTCAGCCCATTTTATTACAATTTCTCCAAATTGCTCAATGATAATCAAAATGAAATAATATATAAGAAAGAATATATATAATTCGTATATATATGCGTTGGTAAAAATTTACGTATTTTTATGCAAAATGATTCTATTTGACACTTGCCGAGATACTTAATGGTATGACTTGTCCATGTTAAATTACTATCAATAACAAGACCCGATAATTTTTCAGTTATCACTTGTTCAAAACTTTTATTTGGTATAAAAGTATTGAAATTAAAATTAGTAATATACATTTTTTTCTCTATCTAATGGTTATTACTTTACATTCTGCATACAGGATTAAGCTTCTTTCTATTATCCGAGCACCAATTTTTCATAGTTTAATATTTAAATCAGTTACATAATTGCTTTTTCTATGTAAAGTAGAATCATCAGCATAATTCAAAAGAAGAATTTTCTATATCTAAAGGCAAATTATTGACACAAATTGGTTCCGTGTGTTATACCAGTTTTAATACACCTCGTATCAGATTTGAGGAATGAGATATGGAATAAAAAAGATAACAGGAAACACCTACAATGGCCGAAAAACATAGCCACATGCCACGAAGTAAATAGGAACTGCACAAGAAAAAAAAATACAAAAGACAAACATACACAACGATATGTACTCGGGACAGCCGGACTTGGTACCGGCACTAGCAAAAGCCAGCGGTAGGATTAAACCGGTTTATGGGTACCCAAACCTCCCCTTTCTCTGTCCCGTTT
>MJUU01010632.1:60678-78178 GCA_002080025.1 Modiolus philippinarum | reverse complement strand
GTCTGAAATAAGGTGTAAAGAACAAAAGAGCATACGTTGTAAGGAAGCAAAAACCATAAACATATTTTTTGTAGAAAAATTGAGTTTTCTGATTAAAAAGAGGAATTTTGAGAAATATGTATTACATAGGTTTTAAGGGGAACCCCTGCCCAAATTTTCTTTGGAAAGAGGTCTGAAATAGGGTGTAATGGACAAAAGAGCATTTGGTTGCCATGGAAACAAAAGCTGAAATGTATTTCTTTGGTTTAGAAATTGAGTTTTGTGATAAAAAATAGGAATTTTGAGAAGTATGAATTACATATGTTATAAGGGTCACCCCTGCCTAATATTTTTTCTTAGGGAGTCTCGTAATGCCTTGAAATCCGATATGGGGGTTCGTTTGGGAGACTTTTGTGTTTCGCTTGCGAACACAGTTATCACTTGTTATATATTACGTCTTTCAGGGATGGTCTGAAAAACACACATACACTGTTTACCTGGTTCCATAAAAGGGTACGTGTAATACTTTTTGTAGGTTGGTGTATTTGTTTTTGATGTCCTCGTCGTTAGGCGACGGAATCTTTAAGTTTTACCCTTGTCCGTCCGTATATATATATAAGACTCAAATCTGTGTCCTTTTGCAAATCTGTGTCCAAAACTGACGTCACAGACATCACAAATCTGTGTCCTTTGTCTTTCGCGAACCTTTGACGTCAGAATGCGGGAGGTTTCATCAAAAACATATGATGTCATACACCGCTGGCGGTGAAAGATATTGATACCGTTCCCGATGAAAAATATCCCTGCCATGACCCTAACTAAGCTTTAATATTAACTGTAACCTCAAAATGTTAAAGTATGGACAATGCTATGCTTGTGGGAAAGAAGTAACCATGTCTTATTACAATAAGACTTGGTTATTTCAATACAAGTTAGCCATATGATATCATCGGACCATTGTTTAAATGGTGAAAGTGTAAGTAGACAATAAAACCTCGAAAGTCAAAAATCAAAAGACAGATCTTGAAAACCAATAGTTTGGAGATAAAATGTTTCTGTAAATAGCCAGAAGTTGAAGGCTATATCCCTTCAAAACTCCCTCGTTACAATTCATGGCCAAAGTTTACGTACAAAGTCTTTACCAAACAATATACATGGTACATGACAACAAAGCTTTGAATGCCAAAGAAAATGCTGAACAAACCGTATTTATGTACCTTTTAAACTCTAAGTTTCCAGAAGCATGCGCCATTTCTAAAATGTATCAATTTATAAAACCAGCATGTTCTCTACAAATTCTAGATATTTACACGCTATATCCGTTAGAGTTGATTTCAGATTACTGACATAATATATATATACAGCTAACGTTTGGAAGGCTGTACAGTGTTGTACTAATGGTTTCTGAAGGGAAGGAGTATGTCAAAACATCATGGACAACATGTCTTACTGCCATATATTTATGAAAAAAAAACAGAATACCGATTAGCCATTATCAGTTATGACCAAGTCGAAAATGAACACTATAGGCTTTTTCAAAAAATTATTTGGTCCGCCCTTCAGTTTCGGCATTTAAATACAATAAAACAGTCCCGGTTATCAACCCAACACGGCAAATGTTGTTCATCCTGAACACATGCAGTTCATAAAACTGATCATATTTGATTACAATGTCATTGTTTACTGTGACACTACACTAATGTTGCTATAATTAAAATGGATTTAAGTTGTGTTTTTAGCCAACAGTACGAATAATAACCGGAAGCGAAGAGTGTTTGTACCTCCATTTGATGGGAGAGTTCAAATCCAGGAAAATATAACAACACTTTTTGAAAAGGGCAATTACCTGTTTATGTTAATGAAATTGTTCGACCAGTTAACGCATTCGCACATTAGTTATGAGACGAATTTATAACAATCAATTTGAAAGATGAAGAAAAATGTTTTTAAAAATTGACGTAGAAAACCTATGATCAAGGAATCATTCTCTGACTTTATTTTCACCAGTCTTTGTTACATGTAATAAATGGCAGAATTAGAATTTTTGTTCTTTTATCTTTTAGTTGCCAGTATCAACTCGTCCCTCCTGGCGCAAAATACACTACATATTTGATTTGAGTTTTGGTCATATTTCTACATGACTTAGAAAATGAATAACGTTTTTATTTCGGTTCATTTTTCCTGACAAATTACAGTTTTGGTAAAAGGACACAGATTTGATATTTTTCAAAAGCTCATAGATTTGAGCATACCATGACGTCATAAGATATACTTTCAAAACTTGTATACTGTGACGTCAAAATTGGACACAGATTAGCGGATGGACAGAGATTTGCGTCAGGAAACAGATTTGAGTCTTACATATATACGTACGTACGCACGTCAGAAAAGTTTTATGATGGAGGTCTCAGTTTGTATATGCAGGATTGATTTGATTTAATTATTTGTCGGAAGTTTTGGTATGATGAGGATGTACCGTGTATCGCCTTTTGAAGTCCGTCATTTATCTATCAGTGGGGGGCAATGTTGTCCCATGGACACATTTTCTTTTATTTGTTTATATATTTTAGATATTAAATGGGTTGATTGTATATAATATGTTTAGTTATTTTTGTGTTTGTCATTAAATCATAAAAATCGGCCAATATTGCAAACATGCATATGAGAGTTGTTCCCATTATTTATTGCATCGGATCTCTTTATAAAGTATTGGATATGTACTATTAATGGAATTTACACATATATATGCATGATAATTAGTATTTAATGTGATATATAGTTTATTAAAAACAGCACAGTTTATAATATATTGTTCGCATATTTCCATATTTTTCTACTTCATAATGTTATTAGTAAGAATTAATATAATTGGCCAGTTTTTATGTTGTTCTTGTCTGATTTTATATTATTTTTTCATGAAACTTAGCTTGACTAAGTGTTTCATAGAAGCTTAGGAAGCTTAGAGGTGCCGTTCACTTAATGTTGAAAACAACTCAAAAATATAAGCCCCATCTTTAACCAGAATCTTTTGTAGTACAAGAAGACTGATGCATGAAATCCCGTGGCATTGTCTTTAATTTATCATGCTAAAACAAGTATGTGTAGAAAAATGAAAGTTTTAACATTGTTGCAGTAGTTAAGTTCCCTTGAATGTAGATATTTAATCTAATCGTTCGAGTTTTTGAGATTTTATACATATATCATGACCACGTATACCTAGGCCAATAAAACATGCATTGCCTGTTACAATCGAGTTATTACTAAAAAGGGTAATTGCAGATCGGGAGAATGCTTTTTATCTTTGCTCTTTTAGTTTTATTTATTTTTGCTATCAATGTTTAATGACTTGGTGCTCTAGTTGTTTTTACTGGTGAATATATCGGCAAACAAATACCGAAGCATAATCTTAGAAAATGTAAAAATCTAAAATAAAAAAATAAACATTGCATTGTAGAAGTAACTAAAATTAAGACAACATTACAAAGAACAGGAACGCAAGAAAGCTAAAGCAATGGTGTTCTGATCGTGAAACCAACAGAAAACAGTAAAATCTTGTTATGATGTGCAGTGTTTCAAGGAGTAACCTCTCATAAGCATTAGAATCATATATGAAATAGAAAGGAAATGGGGTAAATGTCAACTGGCCAGAAAAAAGTATTTATTACCAGAATACCAGGGACTTCTACCGAATGCCATATGCCATACACGGTATGAAGCCGTAGTATTTTAAGGGATAGGAATTTTGATAAAGACAATTCATTAGGTATTCTGGTAGGGTTAAAATGATCGGATCTACGGGTAACACCCTTCACACTGCCAGTGGGAAATCTGGTGTTAATTGAATGCTGGTGTTTGCCAGTTCGGTAATAAACTCTGGATCTACTGAACAATGTCTTGCCTCCTTTGTGAAATAGAAATAATGTACGGATCAGTAAAATCATGGCGACGACCGTAAACATTCTTTAGCAGCAATTGCAACAATGGCTGAAAATAACCTTGGTGTCTGAGTTTTTTTAGAATGTAGACGTTATATCCTGGAGTTGTGGGAACATCACTCCTTAAAAAAGTCAAGTTCACTAATTGGTCTGTCGAATTCATCAATATATCAATGTAGAGGTACAAGTCAAGGCATGAATCGTAATGCTAATGGTGGTGTATCAGTGTCTGTTTAACTTGGAATTCATTTGAGTTTATATAATGTATTGAGGGTTGTTCAATAAAAGAATATAATCTATGTAACGAAAATTAAAGAATTTTGCTAGTATATTTTCTTTCTCTGAACTGGAGCTTGTAAGAATATAACTTCATATGTATGAAATCACCTAAATTGACGCACAGTTAGTCTAAATAGCTATCCTTGTTGTCTTCTTGAATAATTGTTCTCCAAAGGTCAGTTTAAAAAAGTCTGAATCGGTCCGAACTCTAATTCTAGGTTCTTTCTTACTTAGAACTGGGATGATCATTTCTTACAACGGTCTACGACCTTTCAATAGCAACTGCTGTTGAGTTGCTACCGGACACTACCGCAATGGAAGAGGAAGTTTGGCATGCCATAAAAACACCAGTTTTACCCACCATTTCTTTTGAAATGCATGCCTGTACCAATCAGGACCATTGTGGTCGACAATTTTTCCGGTGATTTCCACTTGATTTGTCTTTGCTTTTGACTTCGTCTCTTGACAACTCTGTTCTGTAATTTTGTTATTATCCCGTTTTATTTTATTTTCATATTCCTTGTCTAGAATTAGGAATATTTGCATTAGCGTTGAGATTCCCTGCACATGATTTATTTTCTTTCCAAATTTAACTTTTGACTTTTGTTTTCTTATTCGTCTTGTATCAGAGACATGTAATTATGTGTCTCTGCTTGTATAGATGTACTGAAGAGCACATACACTGTTTACCGCGCTCTACATTTCGTCTAAATAGCGCAATTTTAGGTAAAACTTGATGCAACGACGTAACTCAAAAACGACTTTTTCGGCGATTATTATTGAAAATTTACCAAAATTCATTAATTTTGAGAATATTTTACAAGGTGTAGGATACTACCTATGGTAGACCCCTTCAGGTATTTTAATATAAGACCTTTCTTAGTTGTTGAAGGAGAAATACGCCATTCCTGTTTTTGCATCCAAACGTCACGTGCATAATCCCTATTCTGAGTGTGACGTTGACGTAGTCGGGGATCCTGACTCAATAGGGTCTGTAAATCTCGTTCAACTTTGGAACTTCTGGGTACATAATCTGTACCCGGAAGCTGCATTGTAAACAAAAACATAAGACGTTTCAGGCATACACTTTGAACGTCATAATCCTGCAATGTCATATTTTGGCGGGAAACGTTTTAAAATAGCAGTTTTAACGTGATTTCTCGGCGTCACAGGACGAGACTTACAGACCGTATATTCTCTTTACCGTAAGCGGCTTCCGGTTCGAATATAGAGCCAGGTCACCAGCATTGATTCCGATTCAAATTTGAATCGGATTTCAACAATCGGAATTCTCTAAATTGGCCTAGAATTTGACATTCTGTATTGTAACTCCGAAATATAAGTATGTGACGTAATATCCGGTGTTACTGTAAACAAACACAACTGATTGAGATGAACATGGTCTTACAATGAACTTCTGTGCTACTTGTGGCAATCACCTAGGAAAAACTATTCGTCCATTCAATAGTTGAACAAGAAAATCAGTTGGCTATTTTATTTAAATTATATACAATCTATCTTGATGCAGTTGGCGGTTTATACAGCCAATCAATTTTGGCAAGGGATAGCTGATGACCTGGGGTTTTATTTGAAGTGAAGCTTGCTTAAGAAAAATATTTTCCAGGGGTACCAGGTTAGACGTTGTTTATTTTTAGAAGTGAATTGTTATTCCCTTCACATGAACGAAAACAAAAATAGTTTGCGCCTATTTTTCTATAATATGAAGCAAGGAGTGTGTGTTTATAATTTATTTAAATCAAAATCTTAAAAAAAAATAATTATTTACTACTAATAATACATATTTTAGAAGAAATTCCAATATTGAACAGGCCGAACTATCGCCTAATTGAGCGAAACGACTTTTTTGTACATTTATTCAGTAAACTCATATGGAGTGTTTTGTGTTTTAATAGCATAAAGTTTCTTTTCTAAAAATTACATTTATTTCTTCATTTTCCACCGAAGCAATGCATTTTGAGTGATGTGATGGCGGCAACAAGAGTCAAAACGCGCGTGATATTTACCATTTGAAGGTTAGCAACGCCCGGGAATATGGCTTAACAACACCTGGGTATATGGGATTTGCAACGACGTGTGACCAGCCAATCACAACCAAGGTAACATACATATCCGGGATAATAAAATTATCCTTATCCGACCCTACGTACGTACCGACGCACGTTCCAAAATTAATGTCAAGGATTTCTCAGCTTGTATATGCAGGATTGATTTGATAATTTGTCGTAGGCTTTGTTATGATAAGATGTACCGCGTATCCTCTTTTCAAGTCCGTTATTTACCTTTTTCCTGTTTACCGATATCTATCCGGCGGGGCATCTCTGTCCCATGACAAATTTTCTTTATTTATTCATATATTTTAGATAGTAAATGGATTGACTGTGTATATAATATGTGTAGTTATTGTATTTGTCATTAAATCATATTCTAATATGGCATCCTTCAAACGCTTTGAGAACACTACAGGGTTCTAACAAGCATAGAGCCCTCGGTGACGTCACAATACGAAAACCGGACGTCATAATCTCAACCGTAAATAGTTCAAACGGGAATAACACATTTTTATTAATTTTGTCCGTAAATAAGGCTTAATGTTACACAAAAAATGGATAAAAGTAATTTTTTTACAACTTTTATATGCTTGATATGTTGTTTCATGGTCTATTTTGATAATTTTTTTACGCCCAAAATGGCATTTGAAAACATCCTCCTAGTACCGCTTCAAATTTTCAGAACATTTCTAAACCATATTAGAATCGAAATAGATTATTGCAATTGGGCTCTATGCAAACTAGAACATGGTAAGACCTTATATTTGTCCTCATTTTATACCTCGCTATCGCTCGGTATAAAATACCGACAAATATAAGGTCTTACCATGTTCTAATTAGCATAGAACCCGCTTACAATAATCTATTTCTTAAACAATCGGCAAGTATTGCAAACATGCATATGAAAGTTGTTTCCCTTATTTCATAACACATCGGATTACTTTATAAAGTATTGAATATGTACTATTATGTAAATATATGATTATAAAAAAATATTATTATGTCTTTAAAATATAAACGCGTTCCCAGGTGGTGGATAGGGTTAGTCAGGTCATAACACGGATAGCCTTGACACGAAGTCTTTGGAGAAACGCCACCATAAGCAGGCTACATGCAGTATAAAGATCCCTTCTCACTGGGGTCGTAAAGAAATCTAAATTTCCTGTCCCTACCCAATTCTGCCTTTTCAAGTGGCAATCAAACTCGTTGCCCCCGTTTGCCTCTTCCACCCATGTTTCTTACATTTGTACTTCTTATACTTATATTTTTTTAATTGATTAACATGTTCTCGTCCAGACATAGCTGAAATATTGCTCACTAGGCGTAAAACTTTAATCAATCAATCGAAATATAAAATATATTTGATAAAATTTGACCTTTCCAGTCAAAAGTTCAAGACACCTTAAGTTAGTTAAGTAATCACATCTATGCTTACATAAATTTTACTTAACATCCTCTCAAGAAAAATGAAAGTATGTAGCTATTACATAATTTGTGACCTTAATGTTTCTTTCCTTGTAGTTTGTAATTTATTACAATTCATGTCCTTGTTTCTGTCGAAAGGAGGCCTACTGTTACACATTAATTAAAATACAGTAGACTGTTACTTTCTCTCAATTTTTTAGACATGCGTTCGTAAGGTATAATAGGATCTTGCATAAGGTCAGATTAAAGATCGGAATATCTTTCACGACTGTTAGAAGTTTCGTCTTTTCTCGAGTTGAGCTGAGAGCTTAGTGAAACGAGAGAAAAAGGCGTATAATTTCTTACACGAGTGAGGATATTTTGACCAAATACTAGTTCCTGTTTCTTCCGTAAATACGAAAAGAAACACATGCAAACCTATACCTTGTGAACAACGTCGTCGCCATTTGACTGTACTTTACATTGTGACGTCAGGTGTTTAATGACGTTTATTCATGGTAACGATTGTTTTATCACAAAAAGACACATATGGTTGGCCATTTATCCGTGTAAGATGAGGTCACGTGCATCGATCTCAAATGGGTCATCTTATACACTTTAAACCACATTTACGGAAGATTGTATTTTTACGTATTAGTCAGGAATTCCTTGAGGCTTTTAATCGTATATTTTAGAAATAATTCATGGCAGGTATATGGTTGGAAATTTAACCATGTGCTGGGCTTTTATATTCGAATTTAACCCTGAGCGTTAGCGAGGAATATAAAGGCCCAGCCCATGGTTAAATGACAATAACCTAATACCTGCCATGAATTACTTCGATTCTATTGTGCCAGAAAACGGAGTTTTCCATTCTGTAGCGACCTATAAGAGAAGGTGGATTTCCCGTTTCCATTGCTGTCTATGTCTATGACGTCACAATACACAATCTGACGTTTTCAAACAGATGCAAGTTCAAAATCCAAATCGAAAGCAAATCAATACATATTTATGTGTCTTTATGGCATTATTAAGTTTTTAAAATATGCTAAACATGTATTTCCTTCACAAACTAAGAGAAACAAAATCAAAAACGTTGTTTTGTGTCCCTTTTACTCTTATTCCGATACCATTTGCGCATGTGTGAAATGTATGGTTATCGAGTATTATACTGGTTGACGATTTACTACAGCCATGTTAGAATCTAAAAATTTCTTTATAACAAATGTTTTATTAACCACATGTAATAAAATAAGGAAAGAGATAAGCTTTCAAAGATGACAAAAGATCTGCTTTGACATGATCTTTTTATATATACAAATGAATGATGTGTACAAGTCATGTAGTTGATTATTGAACATGATAAAAAGAAGGTATAGAGTTAAAACTTGCAGTTAAAATTGTTCTGCTGATCGCCATTTATTTCTACTTTAATGCTAAATTAGCGTAGATCAAATCAAACGCATGAACAAGAAAATAATGCAAAGTGTGCAGTTTTATCACGATTTTCTTCAAAGTAGGTCTCAATGGGGTTTAAGCAGGAAGCGGGATTTTAAAGTGAACGGAATCGTGCCTGTGAAAACCGGAAAGGGCGGTGGGCGTGAAGCAGAAAATGCTGAATAAAACCTTCGTGAACCGGTAAAATTTTGCCGCTCCCGAAACGGGAATGTTGAAGATTTGCCGGGATTTCTGGAAAGGTATCCCCCCATTGCCCCATTGAGACCCCTTGAAAGCGGTTAAGATTTCATGAATAACTATATGCCGATGTAACCGTAAATCTAATTTCCGCAGATAGGCATTTCGACAACTTATGTCTCTTCAGTGCAGATCAAATCAAAACACTGGTTAAGATCTCGAATAAGCGTTGTTACCATATGTGGGGGGGCAAATGTTAAAGTACTTTTTCTTTTCCTACACACCGTCTCTTGATCTATGATATATAATGAATATCTTTTGCGCATCCCTATCAATTTTTGCAATTAAAACGAAAATTCGCTCAAATAGCTCAAATTAAAAATTAAAAGGATTTCAAATATATGTCATTGTTGTTAGAAAGTGAAAAAGAAATAATTTTTTAAGCTAAAAAATTGATAGGTTGTTGTTGTTTTTTTTTTAATTATAACGACTGATTAAAAATTTGACGGGAAAATGAACTCCGCCGAATTTTTCATTTGTTTAATTTTAGTATTTAATATAAAGTTTATCATTGAACGAATGTGACAAAATAAATAGGATTATAATGAAATTTTGTACGAATGCTGCTACAGATGTATATAATGTATTTGCGGATCCAGGGGAGGGTCCCTACGGTTTCCCCTTTTTTCTGGAAAAAAATAATTTTCGTTCAGAGTTAAGGGAAAAACTGACAAAAATTGCAAAAAAGTCGACTGGACACCCCTTTTTCAAAGGATTTATCTGCCTATATGTAATGAAATTATTAAACAAAATTTGAGGTTCGTAGGCAAAAAATTATAATGCTTTTGAATAGATAAAACCAGCGAGGTCCGAAAATCGATCTTCCTTTAACTCAATCCAAATTTGTAAGTTAAATCAGGGTCTATTTGATGCTAGGCCCATAACCCACAGGTCCGTGCATTGATCGAAACTGCCCTCTACTAATTATACTTTTTTCGAAACACACAAGGGTACATTGTAGCTTTTTTTATTGCACTATGAAAATATTGCAAATGTTCAGTCAAAATTGTAAAGTATTTAAATTGTTCTGAAACTATTATGTCTTTCGTGTACTTTATCATACCAGATGGATGTTCAGATTTAGATCGATTTAAGGAAATCAAATTGGTTTAATGATCGATCTTTTTATTTTTCACTTCCTGGTACTAGAGAAAAAACAACGACGATAAAAGATGGACAGGACAAAAGTCTATACATGCCATGATTTCATGTTTGTAAGAAAATTTTGTATAAAAAAGGCATTGTTGAGGAACACTTACATTACATTTTCAATCATCCTGAATTCATAACAGTCTTTTATAAAAGTCTTACAATTTCTGACAATATTCCTTTTCAATGCCGAAATAAAAGAAGAAGAAAACAAAAACGTAAAAAATAATTGGCCATGAATTCATAATAGCCTTACAATTTCTTACACTGAATATTTCTTCTCAACGATGGAATAGAGAAGAAGGAAAACAAATTTGCCCATGTAGGTACTCGAACCATTGACCTCTAGATCATTATACTATGCTAGAAAAAGTGCATTAAAATCAATCAAATATATGTTAATCTGTTTTTAAACTTTATATGTAATTTTTCATGAATTGCTATTATTTGAGGACAACGGGAAGATTAGTGTCAACCAATGGTGTTATCCTTTTGAAATAAAGATTATCTATTTATTTCATTTTATTTAAGGACCGACCATTTAACTTGAAGGTGGGGCTATGGCTTTTTTTCTAAAAAAAGTAATCTGGAGCCAATTTTATGTGAAAAAAATAATTTGGGTGCCAAAATGATGAAAAAAAAATTCTTGACGGAGGCTTTCTGTCCCCCCCAAAAAAAATAATGTTAATTTTGAAAAAAAAATTTTTTGTTGATACACGTGAAAAAAAAATTTTATGTCCAGAAAAAAAACCATGACCCCCCCCCCCCCTTCAGGTTAAATGGTCGGTCGCTTATCGATCCAGGAAGAATAGTTTCGACAAACGGGTTATCCTTTTGAAATAGAGATTATTTATTTATTTTATTTAACAAAGGTCAGACGCACTACCGACTGAGCTACGTGCACTACCAAATTATCTATTGTTAGTTAAAAGTAGTTTATTTAAGAAGATGAAATGTGTTTCTATTCTATTTCAACAAACTCTCACACCCAAAGTTAGCAACAATATTTACTATGTGTGCCAATATAGAAAAAAATAGCGCTTGGCATGATACTGACGACCATCAGTATTGGGTTAATTTCGTGCAGCTTGTTTGACGTCTATTTTTTTTCATGTTGCCGTGTCGTTATTTTCTGTGTTTCGGAAAAGGAATTACGCAAGCTAATTTCAAATTGTTCGTTTTGGTAACTTCTATGCCCGTGCACCGGTACCCCCTATAAGAGCCTCTATAAAGTTGTAACGTCACCTAGCGTTAATTCTCGGTTACTTACGCCACCTAGTGTTAATTCTAAATTTTTGTCTGTGAATTACATTCACGTATGTCGTCCGTTATTTTTAATTTCGATTCTGTTGATTTCGTTTTATGCTCTCATTTTTAAATTAGTGTCGTTAGTTTTATTTTTGTGTTCGTTATTCAGCTCTATTCGCCGCCCAAATTCTAATTACAAATTGCCTGAGATTCATACTTCTTCCGTAAATGGTGGTTTACGGTGAAAGATGACCCATGTAAGATCGATGCACGCGACCTCATCTTACACTGGTAAATGACTGGTAAATCTCTATTTTTGTGATAAAACAATCGTTACCATGACTAAACGTCATAAAACACCTGACGTCATAATGTTAAATACACCCAAATGGCGACGACGTTGTTCACACGGTATAGGTTTCCTGTCGTTTCTATCCGGGATATATTTCACTCGTGTAAGAAACTATACGTCTTTTCTTCTCGTTTCGCTACGCTCAACTCGAGAAAAGACGAAATTTCTAACACTCGTGAAAGATATTAAGAATCTAACACCAGGGGAAGTGCGAGACAGGAGAATCTCAGACACCCAAGGGTAAGATTTCCAGTCTCGGACGAAGCTTGCTGAGTCCGAGATGATTGAAATCTTACCCGAAGGTGTCTGAGATTCTCTTGTCTCACACTTCCACTGGTGTTTGATTTTATTTCTCACTGTATTCACCCTAAAATATACTAAAATCCACACAAAAATGTCGTCCCCTTTCGTCTGTTTACACAAGGAGTTATGTCCCTTTTTGTAACGTCATAAAATCAGGAATGTACACCCGAGCGCGCCATATTTTAAAAGCCGATTTTTCTTGATTTTCCACTGAAATGTTACTTCAAATGATAAAACACGTTTATGATACGTAGATTAAATACACTTATAATCACTAATGAGGACAGGTGTAGACTACAGATCCTTATATGCAAAACACGATATTTGCCGGTAAACTGCACGTGATTTTTTTGTCTTACACTAGTGTAAGACAAGGAAATCTCACACCGCTAAAAATAGGAACTGCTGTGTCTCAAAAGTGAGAAATCCCGATCCTTAATCTGACCTTATGCAAGTTCCTATTAATCTTCTGGTCAAGCTCCGTATTTGTGTTAAAAGCTGTTTCCCGAAACCATGAATATGATTTTAAAGAGCTGTTTCGCTGCTTGTAAGAGCAAAGGCGAAACAATATTTTAATGATCAACACTAAAGGGACATATCACTAAAATAAAATTTGAAACTAAGTCTTTTAGGAGAACGTGTAAAATTTACAAATCATACACAACTAAAGACTTGTTTAATTCATAGTTGCAATAAATATTACATCCCAGTCTTTTGTGCTATCAGGGATGATCTTGAGTCGGATCACCCTATCCATCTCACCTCGGTTAGAACAAAGGATATTTTTACTTTTAATTCTTTTTTTAGAACTGTTCAGTTCTTTGGACTTACATTGTAGTAAAACATAGTTTTACACTCAAGATTTTAAAATGCTGAAGAATAAAATAGTCCATTGTGGGATTCGAACAAGCGTCCTCTCCTTTACCAAACTGCTGTCTTACCTATTACACCACGAACTAGTCTGCTTCAACCAGACACTGGTTTAATTCAAAAGTTTGTTTTCTAAGTTTGCTGATTGAAAGAAAAATTTCGTTTTGGATGCTAAATCCCCATTTTTTATGGAAACAAATTCGAAGGAAATTGTGCTAAGGTGAGATATAGTTGTGCAGTATGCTTGATTTTTGTATTGATAATATATTTTTCATATTTCTAGGCATTTTTTATAGCAAGATGGTGTACCAGTGGGTATGATTGGCCCCCTCTGCTCACAGATTTGTTCATAAACTGGACTACACAAGCCTGAATTACTTCAGGGATTTGTAAGGGCTCATAGAATAAAAATACTCGCCAGATCCCTAATCTCATATAATATTCATTCCGGCAAAACTCACCGTTAGCTTAATTGATCCCATTAATGTATTCTCTACGATTTTAGAGATTAACGAACCAATAGATATTGCTAATTCTATATCTTTTGGGCCGACATCTCGAATTTGACGACTATGGTCATCTCAGTCCGAAAATGTAACGATCTGTCAAATTATGGTGTCGACCGTAAGTATGCAACAATGGTTGAAAATAACATGGTGTCTGATTTCTTTTTTAGAATGTAGACGTTGTATCCCGGAGCTGTGGGACTATTACTGCTTGAAAAAAATAAGTTCACTAATTGGTTTGTCGAATTGTGTTGTAGGTATATCAATATAGGGGTATGAGTCAAGGTATGAATCGTGATGTTAATGATGGTATATCAGCATCTGTTTAACTTCCAATTCATCTGGGTTTATATAATGAAGGCAATCCTTAAATTGAGGATTGTCAAATGAAAGAACATCGTCTAGTATGTGAAGAAAACTGAAATTACAGAATTTTGCTACAATCATTTCTTTTTCTGAACTTGTTTTTGTAAGATTATAATTTCATACATATAAAATCAGTTTAAAGTGTCGTAAAATCAGTCTCAATGGCTATAATTGTTGTCTGCATGAAAACTTATGTTGTCAGTTAGAAATTCTTGCAATGCGGCGGCATCACTCACTTTATACTTTCGTGACAGAGTGATTTTAAGATATATGATTAGATTGACATTTTTTTAGTCAAAACATTTTTCTTCTAGAATGAGTGATATTTGCATTAGCGTTGAGTTTCCGTGCATATGATTTCTCTTCTTGAAGACTTAAAGATGAAAAACAATAATTAAAGCGTTGCTCCACCTGGTTTAACCCACCATTTTATTTATAAAATGCCCGTTCCAAGTCGGGAATATGACGGCTGGCCAAAAATGTTCTGTGTTGGATTGTGTTTCCCTGATTCTGTCGAATGTTATACGGATTTTCCTTACTGGTCTCTCCCTTTGATCGGTTCGGACTTTTATTGTCACTTTTATTGCTTAATCTTACCATGTATTTATAGGGATTTTGTCCCATGTACATTTACTTCATATCCTTTTATTTGTTCATATATGATTTCTCTTCTATACATTTCAAATTTTAACCACTACTTACTTATACGTCTTGTGGTGATGTACTGAAGAGCACATACACTGCTTACCCCGTTCCATAAAACGGTAGGTGTAATGCTTTTTGTAGTCCTTTGTAGGTTGGTGTATCGTTTTTTTTATGCCCCCGGCGTTAGACAACGGAGAAATTAAGTTTTACCATTGTCTGTCCGTCCATAAACATGCTAGCTAGTCTTTAAAAAATTGTAAAGGATTTCTCAGCTTGTATATGCAGGATTGTGTGATATTTTGTCGGAAGCTTTGGTATGATGAGTTGTACCGTGTATCCCCTTTTGATGTCTTATCTACCGATATCTATCTGGCGAGGACAGCCGTATCCATGGGCACATTTTCTTTTCTTTATATATATATCTTAAATATTAAATGGATTGATTGTATATATGTATTTATCATGGTATTTGTCATTAAATCATAGTATTAGACAAAAAATCGAATGCATAGAAATGAGAGTTGTTTTTGTTGTTCCATAAAACACGGGATTGTCGTATTTGGTAGTGGAATAAAGTAAAAACTGAGCCGGAGTTAGCGTTTTGTAGAAAACCAGACGGTCCGTTACACTTTATGTAGGAAACGGTAGGAATAAGTACAAAAATAAGCCCAATCTTTACTTAGAGGTTTATAGTTAGTACAAGAAGACTGATTGATTAATTAATTTATCATGAGGTAGAGTAGTATAGTGTGTAGAAAAATCAGATGTAGTTTTAACATTGTTGCAGTAATTTTGAGTTGAAGATATACATTCAAAAAAGTCTTTAGAAATTTGAGAATTTACATGTTGAAGAGTTTCACAACAGTTTTTGTAATAAAAAAATCACGCATATTAAAAACTTAACCTAGTGTGAAAATTTAAGTTATTTCAAAAAGAGATGTTTACAAAAATGGTTTATTGAGTAGAAACCATTTTAGAATAAAGAGGAACCTTTGTAAAAAAGAAACAAAATAATTAGCATTCAAATTGCTCAAATATTTACATCAAGAGCAAATGTTTGTTAATCCTAGCATGTTTGGTTTATAGGATAATAAGCCACGCTCTATATTAAAGTGTACGACATTATCCACTGCAGAGCTAGTTTTAGTCAGTGTAAAGAGTGCTGCCGGACAGCCTATTATTATCTTTTTTCTGATACCGAACAGTTTATGTACTCTTAGTCTGACCTTTACACGCTAACTGCGGGGCAGTCAATGAACACACTCAGTAAAAACTTTCGGAAAGAAAATTCTTTTGTTCTACCCCAAGCCCCATCTTCCGGATATTTACGTTAAACATGCTCACTGACTGGCCCGCAGTTATCGTGAAAAGGTCTAATGTACTCAGTGAGTTCACAGTATTATTTTTGTAATCATTCTTGTTTCTGTTGAATCCAACTTTGAAGTATTAGCTTTATATTAAGCAGTAGATGTTTTGAAATTAGTAACTTTATTTGTATTAATCTATTTATTATTTGCAAATTTAAAATTCCCCGAAGTGGATTAAAGTTTTCAAAATCATCCTAGAGATGTCACGTGATTGACAGGCCTATTATTTTTCATTCACTTCTAATAAATTGTACTTTCTATTCTCGTTGATCGAATCCGCTCTCTAATATACCAATAGCAGATCTTCGGATCACGCGCATTTGGTCTGCTCTTCGGATTTGGCATTTAGATGTAATGTAACAGTTCCGGTTATCAACCCTACACGTCAAGTGTTTTTTCATCCTGAACACATAACACTGTTCATATCTAGATTACTACTAGGTTATTGTTTACTCTGACATTGCACTAATTTTGTTAGAATTAAAACGTATGCAGGGTTTAAATTGTGTATTGTAAGCCAACCGTACGAGTGATAATCGGAAGCGAAAACTGGTTGTTTCACTATTGATGGGAGAGTTCCAATCGAGGAAAAGATAACAACATTTTCTTGTAAGTGCTATTTGCATTCAATCAATGTATATTTAACAAATATCTGTGTTTTTCACTATATGAGATTTTTGTAGTGAGCTCCCTGCAACTGAGAAAATTTTAATGACATTGCTGCTCGCAGCATAAGGATCTTATCTGTCCGAGACTTTGACTTGCATGGATGAATGTATTGCAAAACAATAAGATAATCCATTACGTAAGAGAACCGATTCAATAAATCTGCCCCCCCCCCTCACCGGCAGTTTGTGACGTGTATATTTTTTGTCAGCCTCTGCGTTGAAGAAAATACAATGTCATCAAATGTGGACGGAAACAGAGCACATTCAAAGACAATGCTGCTTTTTTGTCAACTTTTAAAAAAGAATTGTCAGTTATTGATTTAGAAGCAAACAATGAAACAATGAATCATTTACAACATCGCTGCTTTCTGATTGGTCAAGAAGGTCAGGTAGTGACACAATTATTGAATCAAAGTAAAAATGGTAAGGTAGGCCACAATTAAAAGGTAAAATTAAACAAAATATACAACTAAAACAGGTAATATAACCAAAACGGGTAAAAGGAAAGTGTGCCCAACGTTTCGGCCAGTACGGCCTTCTTCTGGGGGCAACCACTTTTTGTCCCGGTGCCCCGGGACAAACCGGGACAAAAAGTGGTTGCCCCCAGAAGAAGGCCGTACTGGCCGAAACGTTGGGCACACTTTCCTTTTACCCGTTTTGGTTAT
>MJUU01010632.1:43924-60290 GCA_002080025.1 Modiolus philippinarum | reverse complement strand
GTGTTGAACATGTCAACTCAGGTAATAAAGTCAAATCCGACAGAGGAAAAACAAAATTTAGTTGTAGAGGGAAAGAACCGTAATCTGGGGAACAGATATCCCGTCGCGGTCCATAAGATCGTGATGACGACCGTAAATCTTCTGTAGTGATGACTTTATGTTTTTGGTACCGTACCCTTGCTTAAGTAGTCTATGTGTAAGCAACTGAACTCTATCAAGGAAGTCACTGAAACGACCACAAGTCTTTCTTTGAGTAGCGAATGAGTTGTGAGATGCTGGTACTTTTGGAATGTTGCTACAAAGAAAAGGGAAGTTTACTATTAGAAAGGTGAAGTCATCGCGTTTGTCATACAGCCTAGTTTGTAATTTACCCAAGATGAAAATCAAGGAAGGAGGCCGATGTGGACGTATCTGTAGTATCCTTAATTTTGAAAGAAATCATACTTGATAAAAGAGATTGTTGAATTTGGATTTGATAAAAAAAGATTGTTGAATTTATATTTGACAAAAGAGATTGATGAATTCATACTTGATAAAAGAGATTGTTGAATTCATATTTGATGAAAGATATTGTTGAACTTATATTTGATAAAAGAGATTGTTGAATTTTTATCTGGTAAAAGAGATTGTTGACTTTGTATTTGATAAAAGATATTGGTGAACTTATATTTGATAAAAGAGATTGTTGAATTTATATCTGGTAAAAGAGATTGTTGACTTTGTATTTTATAAAAGAAATTGTTGAATTTATATTTGATAAAAGAGATTGATGAATTCATACTTGATAAAAGAGATTGTTGAATTCATATTTGATCAAAGATATTGCCGAACTTATATTTGATAAAAGAGATTGTTGAATTTATATCTGGTAAAAGAGATTGTTGAATTTGTATTTGATGAAAGATATTGTTGAACTTAATAATTTTTTTGATAAAAAAATTGTACAAACGAAAATAAGACCATGCATGAACAAAAATCAAGTAATCACATGTAGGCTTACATTATTTCCTCATGAAAAATAACAGTCTGTAGCTATTACATAATTTGTGACCTTTATGCTTCTTTAATTCATTGTAATTTGTAATTTATAGCATTTTATATTTATGTCTTTGTACCTTTCGAAAGTAGGTATTGTATTGCACTTTAATTAAGGGAGTACGAGTCTCAGAAATTTTGTAATTAGAATTAAAATTCTGACCTTTTGTTTTGAAGAATGGAACAACTTGAGCAAAAAATTTTGAAAATCCATGTGGGAAGTTTTGAGATATAAGACGTCAAAATTTTGGCGGGAAACAGATCTCTCTAGAGTTTTCCTTCAATTTGCATAAGATGTTTATAGGCCTTTAAATATATGAAATTATAATTGGAAGTTGATTAGATTTTATACACAGTCTATTTTATGTATTTTAAAGTAACTTATGACCAAGAAGATGTGATCCATGTGCAAAAAATTTTAGCACTGTTTAAATGGATAAAACCCGAGGATATAGAATGCTTCTGAAATCTCAGGCTCGTACTCCCTTAAAATACAGAAGTCTGAAACTTTCCTTAACCTTTTTGAGCATGCATTCGTTTGTACATTAGTATGAGTCTCAGAAAAAAGTCAAACTTCGATGGTAGGAACATCCAAGGGACCGGTGAAAACTAAAAAAAATGGTAGAATTTCTTAAGTTGTCTAATATTTGCATTTCATTGTTACCTTTAACCAAGAAAATAGGATCCATGTGCAAAAATATTTAAAAAACAATAAACGGATATGGAGTAAATGCACATTAGACAAAATCTTTACATATACATGATTAAAGTAACCCTATTTGAATGATAAACCAAGGCAAAATTTTGGAAAAAAATGTACCCCGTTATGTTTAATAGTTCTTTATTGCAAGAACTATATATAAGGCATATTATAAAAACAAAAGAAGTGTTGCGAGGTGGTTATATAATGCAAAAATACAACTGTCAGTTAACCACCTGAATTGGACAAAGCCAGAATAAAAATAAAAATAAGAAGACATCTGAATTTAAAAGATATCTTTTAATTCAGATGTCTTCTTATTTTTGTTTTTATTTTGACTTTGCCAAATTCAGGTGGTTAACTACTCTACTGACATAGACTGGTCAAGAGCCGAAGTCCATGAGACAAAAAGACGAGTCAGGTGGAAACCACTGGCCAAACTATCGACCTTTAATGGTCCTGACTTGGTACAGGCATTTCAAAAGAAATGCTGTAGTGTCCGGTAGCAACTCAACGGCTATTGCAATATATATTAATTGGCAAATTGCAACTGCCTTTAAAATGAAATGATTTTTTTTGGGTTCGCCATGTTAAAATGAATTTAATGCATGGTAATAGCTTCGCAGAATGCAAATTAATTTCGTTTTGGTTGCAGAAATTGATGGGGATACGCAAATAATGCTGACTACAGCAAAGACATGTCACTTCATTTTAACTTCGAGTAAAATTTCTAGAAATGTTGAAATATGTGCAATTTAACATGGGAGTCAATGGCAGACTGAATTAGTTGTAGAAATTTCGATATGCAGAACTATGTTAACTGCAATTCCGTTATTTTAACTATTTATATTCTTAAACCAAGTGCAACAATCAGTTAAAATTACATGACTTGTATACATCATTCATTTGTATAATAAGCAGGTGAGGTAAACGCTGATCATCTTTTGTCATTTTAAAAGGCTTATATCATTCCTTATTTTATTACATGTGGTTAACATAACCTTTTGCTATATATAGCATTTTTAGAATAACAATTAAAAGCTCCGCGGAAAGCCTGACTCATACGTTTTCTGGTTTATTCCTGTATTCAACACGTATAGTCATTTTAAAGCTGCTTCTCCGAACTGATGCTTGTACGAGTTAAGGCGAGAGACAACTTTTATCACTCGATACCAGAGTTATATTAAAAACTCTGAGCAAAGCTTATTAATATATACACCCGCTCCCTTCGGTCAATTGTTTTAGGAGTAGTTACCACCACAAAGTAAGCACTTTTTGCGGAAGGACAAAACAAACGGACGGACGAACGAGCTGACGGACACCATGATCTAAAGCTTGGGAGTATGTTGAATTTTTCAACTGATTTTTTAAACTATATTTTTTTAGTTTGAAAACACAGCCAACGATTTAGTTTGAACTAAGAAACTGCAAAGACATGTATGCTTCATATTACTTCTAACAAAATACTGACATTATTATGAGCATCCATAACCCAACCATAACAAATAAAAAGGGGGTAGATTTTTGCAAAATTAAAGTTTTGGTTCAAATTTGCACAACTCAACAATGAGTATCAAAAATGTGAAAAGCAACGCAAGTATAGATTTCTGCTCTTACGGAAATCTATCTTTGAATGTTTTTCAAGTAAATTAAAAGACAAATATGAACTAAGGGAAAACATTGCCAACTAACATTTTCTCTCATCCTTCCTCGTTAGGATAAAAACGAGATGTTTACAAGGTTTCAAAAGACATATAAATTATGTGAGTATGTTTCCAGGTCAACTTAAAATCAGTGACAGATTTGTGCATTCACCAGGTTATCTATTGACATAGGGTTAAATATTTTGCCCCACTGACGTCATTTTTTATTAGAAGATTTAATTGAAGTAAGAAGTATTAAATTACATTGTAAATAATTTCTTATAAGATAATCCTATGTCCAACTGCTGTAAAGGTAAAAGAAAGCTTTTTTCATATGAAAATGGAAGGTACAATTCAACAATAACAAGCACAGTTTGTTTCTTTATCAATGCGTTTCCGACCATGTGTATCAATTCATATACTAGTATTTCTTAACTTCTGTCTAACAACAAATACTACTGGTGACATTAACTTGAATCTGCAAAAGTGCTTATACGTTTTAGTTAATGTATCTGAAATGTATTTGTAGTTTAAAATTTTGTAATTTGTCCATTTCTGTTTTTTGTGAATTTCACCCCTTTGTTCCTTCGATTTTTGTGAATTTCACCCCTTTGTTCCTTCGATTTTTGTGAATTTCACCCCTTTGTTCCTTCGGTATTCTACTGCCGTTGTTTCTGTCACAGTATCTCATATTCTTCGTTTCATTGACACAGATGTCTACCTTTCAAGCACTCATGCATAACGCTAAAAGTAATCGTCTCATTTCTTGTACAACATAAGTCATTAGGTTGTCATGATAATACACTTTACCTATATTTGTGTAAGAACTTGGATTACTCACTAAAAGTGTGACTTGTTGCAACTTGTTGGAGGGTAAGATTTTAAATAATATCAGAGTTTTTGTCATGAACACACTTTACCTTTATTTGTGTTAGAACTTGGATTACTCACTCTAAAGTGTGAATTTTTGCAACTTGTCGAAAGGTAAGCCTTTAAATAATTTCTCTATTAGTGAAGTAGTCAAGATAATAGACTTACCCTATATGTTTGCTAAAATTAGATTACTTACTTAAAGTTAGATTTGTTGTAAATTGTTTGGATAAGCCTTGAAATAAGTTAAATGAGAACGGAGAACAATTGATTTTCGGATCAATTACCATAAAAGAATTATACTCAATTTCTGTTAATTTTAAAATTAACAGATAATATTTATCTTGCTTGATAGGAAAGTAAACATTGGTGACATTTCGTCATTTCTGGTCGAAATCGGGTATCTTTCCCGAATACAAACTTCCAGATAAAGTTAATTTCTATCACGTCTTGTTTTAATGCAATAATAATAAAACTACCATGAAATAATCATGTGTAATTGTCAAAATATGTCCAAATTATACAATTATATACCTTGTTATATCATAGAATGCCGTATTGCTATTCAAAATCGTACTTTATTATGGAGCATTTTTGTACAGACTATGAGAAGTACACCGTGGTAAAAAAAATATGAAATAAAAATGAAGCTACTTTTCGGAAAACACATTTGAGATGCATGTATATACAAGGATAAATTGTAAAGTATCTAGATTAGTAATACCGTTATAAAAGTCACAGAAACTGAGTTTTATTTGTAAATATAAAATTATACTCGATAAGTACGTTTAAATAAATGATTAATTTTTTGCTGATTTATGACAAGAATTTTCGCACATGTGCATTGCACTGACAGGATAATTACACTTATATACCTTGATATATTATAGTGATCTGTTTTCTTCTTTAAAAATGTACTTGACTTTGAAATACATATATATATTAAAGCTTTCGTCGAAATAGTCAATAACAATATTTTTTCGTGAAAAAGTAGAAAGTAAAGGGCAAATACAAATAGAATTAGAAAATGACACTGTACGAAGAAGAAAAATGCTTCCTAAAAGTATTTGTAGATAAATTCTAAATTTTCATCAATTTAATTATAAAACTCATCAAATATCAATTTTAGCCTTCAATTCAAGTACATTTGTATATACTAGAGAAATAATCAAAACTGAATTTATGGTCTTGAGTGATTAATGAAAAGAGTTTTACATAAGAACATAGTTTGTAACGACAAGATTAATATACTTGTAGTGTATATTTCTCTTTATAATGTCATTTTACTTCATTTTGTCATTACTCTCTTCTCCATTTACCATGAGACATCTATAATGTTATAGTAATATTTGAAATAAAACTTATATTTACAACTTATGGCTAGAAAGGCCTTATCTTGTAAACCAAGTTATAATCGTGAGAACATTGGATTACTTTGTCTAACTCCTATCTACATGTCGATTAAAATTCTAAACTGCATCGCTAATAAGAATTTTACATTCCACAAAATATTTTATAAAATATAGCTGTATTTAAAGATTGGGCTCAGTTTTCAGAATTTCAGTTAAAATTACAAAATATTGAAATTACTGTTAAGTTTCTTCTTTGACCCTTTCGACAACTTACGTCCCTTCAGTGCATATGAAATCCAATCATCTGGCAGACCATAGGTAAAAAATATTATGATAGAGAATTAATAACCAATCAGTTCTGAAAGAAAATCAACAATTAGCTATAGACAGAGCTGTGCAAATCAGAAATACTCTTGCTTTAATGAATAAATTCTAAAATTTAGATATGCTCCATGTTTTAAAATAAAATCAGTCTCGGCCATTCACCTAATACTGACTAAAGGATGAGTAACTTCTGTAAGCAACAGTTAACCTTGATAATCATTAACCTAATGGCAATAATTACTAAAGAAAAAAAGTTACTTTTAACTTTATGTTAGATGACCGTTTCGACATCTTATATCTCCTCATTACAAATCACACCAAACATCTAGGAAGACCACAAACCTCAAGATAAGTAAAAAACCTATTTAACGTTTGTTTTTCAATTTTAGAAATACATTTTGAAATTTTTGTCACGATGGAAATACACACTCAATCATAATATTACATTTAAACAATTATGCTTTATTTGCACATCAATCCGACACATTTAAAAATGCACGTGTCATCTTACTAATTATCAAATCTACAATAGATACTTCATTATTTGCCCTGAGTGACATTTAGTGTTGTTCTAACAGTTTTTACACCTTTATCTATCAATTGTGTTATACGTTTGAAATATTTTTGTGAATTCATTAATAGTAACCTGACAATTTTATACTCAATATTGTCAAATAATATTTCAGACGTATGTCAGATGTAGGAAAATGGATTTTTTGGTAATATTATCTTAGTCAATGCATGAAAACTTACAACTTTGCTGGTTGACTGTTAGTCCCCGAGGGTATTCACCAACCCAGTAGTCCGTACTTCGTTGCTGTCCTGAAAACCGACTTTATTGAAACTTGCAATAGCTTAATTTTACAAAATTTTGTTTAAAACTAAGGAGTATCTCCCTCATGCATAGCTCTGTCCTTAGATGAATTCTGGCTTTTCTATTTAGATCCCTTTGGTTATTTGTTCTCTATCAGCTTTTTAACGTTTTTCGGTTGACGGACTTCTAAATGTTTTGGTTTTATCTGCACTGATGAGACATAAGTTGTCGAAATGCGCATATGCAGAAAATAAATTTACAGTAACTTTGGTATTTTGCTATTTAATCAATTTTGACATAAAAAATAATTAATAGAGTTATATCATGAATATCCATATAACTAAAGCGTTGGTGAGTGGGGATACTCTAATATCATCAGAGCGGAATTAAATTGAAAGTTTTTTGTTAAAGGATGTTCATTTTGAAAATCAGGTAGTGGCTGACACATGACAATTTTCGTAAGCAAAAAACCATATAAGTATAGGTATAATTTACTCCATATCCTTTTGTAAAATTGTTAAAACATAACGAAACTGGGGCGATTGCATAAGAAAAAAATCAATGTCGAATAATGATGATAATGAAGACGATGATGATCATGCAACAAATATGGTCTATAAAGTAATTTAGTGTGATAAGCCAGTAACTAAAATCTGTTGCAATTTTGTTTTGTGTTTTTTTTTTTGTTCTTTTGTTCTTTTTTTGAAACTGGGCTAATGCTTGCTATATTGTCCAGTACTTTAAACTGATATTTTTCAAAAGCTTCACTGAAGAAACATTAGTTTACGAAATATGCATATGCAGAAACTAAATTCACATTAACTTCAGTATTTTATTAATTACCACTGGGCCGGTGCCACTGCCGTTTGACGGTTAATCTCCATGGGTATTCACCACCCCAGTAGCCAGTACTTCCGTTCTGGCTAGAAAACCGATTTCATTTGAAAGCTTGCAATATCTGAATTTAAAAAAATTCTGTTAAAGCTTAAGGAGTATCTCCCGCTTGCATAGATCTGGCCTTATCTAATTTTGGCTTTTCTATTTAGGTTCTACTGGTTACTTGTTCTCTATCAGCTTTGACACATTTCGGTTAATGGAATCCCAAATGTTTTGACTTTATCTGCACTGAAGAGACATAAGATGTCGAAATGCGCACATGCAGAAACTTAATTCACAGTAATCCGGTATTTTGTTTTTTTTTACAATACTAGTACTTGATATTCAGAATTTGATTAAACTAAAAATTGTCTCCCTACTGCAAGGCTTTGTCCTTAGCTGATTTTGGTGTTACTTGAAGGTCCTATATAATATTTGTCTTCTGTTATTTTTTTTTAAAAACATATCGTGATATCTTTCTTTTCTTCCAAATGTGTTGATTTGTTCTTCACTGAAGAGACAGTAGTGGTTTTCAATGTTTTATTCTGAAAATAGGACCAAGATATTTACCGATGCAAAATCTGTACATCAGATTATATTTTTATTTTCTAAGCATATAAATACTGAATAAATTATACTCTCACCATGATTATAGACCTTGAATTTCAATCAATAATTGTGGTATTTGGTATTGAGATACAGGCTTAGCTAAAGTGAACTTTTAAATGCTGATATAACTGTCATTCATTGGGATGTTACGACGAGTGTTACCTCTGATTACTGGGTCAGAGACCGGCCATCTTGCTCAGTGAACCTGTGCTAGGTACATGTACTTAAACTACTAAATGTACTCAAATTTAATCATATCGAAAAGAAAAGTAGAATGGAAAAAATATGACGCCATAAATAGTAACTGTGACAAGGTCACCCCTATTACGCTAGGTAAAGGTAAATGTTAAACCGTACCTTAGCATTATCCAACCGGATTACACCATTTATACGCGAACTCTTCTTACCTAAACTGTTCGCCGAGAACTCAGCTTATAAGGGGTGAAGGTAAGACAGAACCGAGCCGTCATTATAAAAGAAAATTGCAATAAACAGCATGGAACATTTTTTATGTTGGAGATCTGTGATATTAATTCCATTTAAAGATCTTGAGATTAAGATCAATGTGACTTAATTTCTTGTGACTTTTTTAGACGCAACTTCAAAAAAAAATATTATTCCTCTTCCTACTTAAGTATCTCAGCTTTAACCTGAATCACTCGTGTAAGAAATGTAGCTTGAGTACCAACATCAAGAACTATCAAAAATGCATATGTGGACAAAGCTTATTTATGTATGACTTGTATTTCAAAAGATATATGTTTTTTTTTTGCTACGGACAAATGTGCAAATCGCTATTTCGTCGAAAGAGGGATAAGATAAATTAAAATATGAAATAGTGTTTCTATTTTTTTAATTTCTTTTTACTAATGAGTTATTGCATTAGTTTTGCATCGTTTTCACATTTTCTTTTTGGTTAATTGTATTTGTTCTAAATCAGCAAACTAATTAAGAAATCCATATGTTTGGTATTATCAAAATTTTCAATAAGATCAATAATTGGCGACGATCTGAAAACGGAGAACGGCATGTGTGTTTATCGTCCAAACAATGTGCCAATTAAACAAGTTTTTTTTTTTGCAGAATTTAGAATACAAAAGGTCAGTGTTATATCGTTCATTTTTATGCTCGATTGGTCGCAAGGTATACTAAAAACAAATCTTCATAAATAAAAAGTATTTCTCACATTTTTCTAACATAACGTGATGACATGTTAGATGAAAGGCTAATAAATGAGACATTCGATTCAAATAAAATTAATATATGAGGGCAATATGAAAACTTAATTAACCACACATTCATTATTCACTTTTTATCAAAACAATTAGTATACATAGAAAAAAGGGACTGCAGCTGTGAGCTAAAACTAAAAAAAGGTAATGAATTCGATGGGTTTTTTGACTATAAGAAAGTAAAAAAAGGAGCAGCTGGAAACGACACCTTGACAACGCACTAGACCAAGGTATAGGTCAAATATCTTTTCCTTACTATATACTAGAGCGAACAAGTCTTTCTTTAGCCGAGTTGCGATGAAGTCAACTCGGCTTAAAATTTGATGAATGGTGTCTGGGTGTCCGGGCGTCCGGCGTCAAATTTTGGTTTCCGCTCGATATCTTAAGAACAACTTGACATACCTAAATGAAACTTAGCATGGACATGACTTATGATCAGGGGAGGAACCCTATTGATTTTGAGGTTTGTGTGACAAAGGTGAAGGTCACAACTTCTAAAAATACATAAAGATTAAACATCAGGAGTTAAGCCTAAAATCGCATGTTAAGGTATTTTTTTTAAACAAAAATAGCTAAAAAATTTTTATTGTTCATAAAAAGGTTCTTCTTTATTGCTAGCACATGTTCAATTCAGGTATGGAACATTTTTTATTAACACACTTTTTTGGTTTCATTAACTTAAAATATAAGATATAACGAAAAGTTAAAAAGGGGAGGTAATAAATATAATGTGAAGAAATATACAATATTTCTAAAAATTGAAATGTTTTGATTTCAGCAATAATGTATTACCTGATTATAGGGAAACCCCTGGCAAATTTTTGTGAATTGTGGTCTGAAATGGGTTGTAATGGAAAATGGAGATTTCAGTTGCCATAGAAACCGAGCTAGAACACTAAATCTTTGACTGACAGTGATAATTTTAAATCTGATTGGTTTGAATGTATTAAAAATATTTTTAACGAATGTGGAATGCCATACATATGGAGAAACGAACATTTTTTTAGTTTGACATGGCTTAAATTGTCTATTAAAACTTGCCTACAAGATCAATATAAACAAACTTGGCATGCTAATGTTGAAAACAGTCCATCTACCTTAAATTATCGTATTTTCAAAGAAAATTTAGAGTTCGAAAAATATTTTGATATTTTAGAACCTAAAGATACGTATACTTTGTGTAGATTTAGAATGCTTAATCATAAACTTCCGATCGAAACTGGTAGATGGAATAACGTACAACGTGAGAACCGAAAATGTAATTTGTGTGATTTAAATGATATTGGAGACGAGTTTCATTATATTTTTAAATGCAAAAAATTTGATAGCAACAGAAAAAACTGTATTGACAGAAAATTTTCTTATAACCCAAATTCTCTTAATTTAAAAATCTGATGTTTTGTACTAAAAGGTCCACTCTAAAAAGATTATGCTCATTTATAAGAACCATTAATTCCACTCTGGCTGTTTCCTAGGCTCAACTAACACACTCTTCCGTGTGTATATATTGTAAATAGTATCTATTTCTTATTGTCTTTTATTGTCATTGTTAATGTTGTTATTGTGTGTCTGTATACCATTGTACTGCAAAGGTTTATCAGAATAAAGATATATATAAAAAAAAATAATTCTGCTACATATTTTTTTCACAATTTCAGAAATATGTATTAACTAGAATATAAGGGGAACCCCTGCCAAATAATTTTTTGAAGGGGGACTTGGAATATTTTGATTTCAGCAACACATATTACCTTGATTATAAGGGGGAACCCCTGCCCAAATTTTTATACGACCGCAAAAAATTTTTGCGGTCGTATAATGGTATGGTGCTGTCGTCGTCGTCGTCGTTGTCGTCGTTGTCTGTATACACTTTTGTTTTTGGTCAACAACTTTCGTTTCAGTTGACCAATCCTTATGAAATTTTACGGCAATGTTCCTTGGCACAAAAGGAAGGCTTGACCTAGTTTTGGTCATTGTGGCCCCACGCGTTTTGAAAAAAGGGGCCAAAAAGGGTTTCATTTGATGTTTTAACATATTTGACTGTAGATCCTTTGTTATTTATCGGATTTTGATGGGGTTTCTTTCCTTGTCTTTCTGAGGAAATTTCCTATCAGTTTAATGCAACGGATTTTACGTGGCATGTACCGTTCACGAGATAAATGGGGCCCGTTCACGAGATAAATGGGGCCCAAAAGGGGCCAATTTCAAAAATGTAATTTTCTTATTTTTAGTCCGATTTTGACGCATTTTTTGAAGTGAATTCCTTATGAAAATTAACGAAGCGCTGCACCATTAGATTTTTGATAACTTGTTTCTTTTCCAATCTATGAGGGTCCCAACGGGGCAAAAATTGCAAACATACGGATTACCTAAAGTTTTTATTTTTCATCCAATTTCAATGGGATTTTTATCTTTAGATTCCTCTCATTATAGGCTTTCAGCAGTATGACTACAGATTTGGCGTAGCTCTTACCGTTTCGGAGCTATTAGGGATCAAAAGGGCCAAAATTGCAATTTTTAGAAATATGTAAAATCTTTATTTTACATCAGATTTTGATGGGATTTTTTTCTTTGGATTCCTCTCAATGTAAGCTTTTAGCAATATGTCAACAGATTTGATGTAGCTCTTACCGTTTCCGAGCTATAAGGTGTCAAAGGGGTCAAAATTGCAATTATTAGAATTATGTGAAGTCTTTATTTTTCAGTTTTTGATGGGATTTTTATCTTTAGATTGTTCTCATTTTAAGCTTTTAGTGATATGGCAGTATATTTTGCGTTGCTCTTTGGTTTCCAAGCTATAATGGGTCAAAGGGGCCAAATTGCAATACTTCAAAATATGTGAAATCTTTATTAAGGTCTTTCCGGTGTACATCGGAAAGACATTATTGGGATACCAAAATCGTAATCTTCTTTTTTCTTCTTTTCACAGAAGTGTCTAAGTGGGTAAGTGTAGGTCGATGAAATTTGGTTGGGTTTTGTAGTTTTTCATTGGATTCCAGCCCGAGTTTTTAGCTTACCTGGCTATGCCAGGGTGAGCTATTGCCATCACTTGGCGTCCGTCGTCCGTCCGTCCGTCGTCCGTTCGTCCGTCGTTAGCTCACTTTCAAAAATCTTTTCCCCTGAAACCACTGGGTCAACTGGAACCGAACTTTAACCGAGTCATCACTAGGATATCTAGTTTCAAATTTCTTATTTTGTATGTCTTAGGTCAAACAACATGGCTGCCGTTACTAAAAATAGAACATAGGGGTAAATTACAGTTTTTGGCAAATAACTCAAAAAGCGTTACAGATATCAAAAATCTGACGGTGTTAAAATGATCAGCATGAAAAGATCTACCCATGTTGGAATTTTGAAAAAAAATCTGATGACCCGTCTAAGAGTTATTGCCCCTTTTCCGTAAAATTTTCAAAATTTTGATGTTTTTAATTTTTTATTAAAAAAACTATAACAGATAGAGGTTAAGTTTAAATTGCAAAAATGTTCAGCATGTTAAGATCTACCGACATGGAGATTTTGAAGAAAATCCAAGGACCTATATATGAGTTGTGGCCCTTTATTGGTCAAATTTTTCGTGAGTTTTTACTTTTTGTCCTCTATTTCAAAACTGCTTTGAGATAGAGGTCAAGTTTAAATTGCAAACATGTTCAGCACGTTAAGGACTATATTCTATTGGACACGTTCAAGTTTTCCGACCTCTTCCAAGATGGCCACCAGCGGGGAACTTAGTTTACTATTGGGAAAATTCATGCAAAGAACTTCTTCTTGAGAACGATCCAATGGATTTGAACCCTACTTGGCATGAATGTTGCTGATTAGATGCTGACCAAGTGTTGTTACTTAAGTGCTGATCCGTTATCCAACATGGCCGCCAGTGGGATCTTAATTTCAACATTGGACCCTATCGGAAAATGCATACAAAGAACTCCTTCTTGAGAACAAATGAATGGATTTGAACCAAACTTGGCATGAATGATGCTTATGAGGTGCTGACCAAGTGTTACTACTTTGGTGCCGATCCGTCATCCAACATGGCCGCCAGCTGGGAACTAAATTTTAACATTGGACCCAATTGTAAAATGCATACAAAGAACTTCTTTTTAAGAACCACTGAATTGCTTTAACCCATACTTGGCATTGATAATGCTTATGAGATGCTGACTAAGTATTTTTACTTAGGTGCCGATCCGTCATCGTATATGACCCACAGCATTGGACCCTATGGGAAATGCACACAAAGATCTTCTAGAGAACTGCTGAATGGATTTAAATCAAACATGGCATGAATGATGCCTGTCAGGTGCTGACCAAGTGTCACCGGCTGTGAACTTTATTTAAAAGATGATCTTCTTCAGAGAACTGCTGAATAGATTAAAACCAAACTTTGCATACATGATGCTTATGAGAAGCTGACCAAGTTTTGTTTCTTCGTTGCTGATCCATCATCCAATATAGCCTCCAGCAATGAAATAGACCCTAAGGGGAAATGCATACAAAGATATAATAGAAAACCACTTAATGCATTCAATTTCAACATGCATAAATGAAACTTTTGAGATTTTGACCAAGTTTGTTACTTTGGTGCTGATCCGTTCTTCCGACATGGCCTCCAGTGGCAAAACTTAGTTTAACATAGGACCCAATGGGAAATGCGTAAACAGATCTTCTGCTCTGAAACTGCTTGAACAATTTCAGTAGAATTTTGATATGATAGTCCTTAGGTGACCCTCTTTAAAGTTTTATGTTAAATAGCTGCCAGCAGGGAACGTAGATTAACATAGTCATAGGCCCTTGAAGTTTGGAAACTGCATTCAAAAATCTTCTCTGAAACTGCTTGAACAATTTTAATTCAATTTTATAAAAAGTTTCTTATTTTTATGTACATACACCACAGATGGACCATCAATTTGGAATTATAGTGCTGCATAGGACCCAGGTGAGCGATACAGGCTCTTGAGAGCCTCTTGTTTCTTTGGATTTCTCTTGATGGTAGCCAGCAGAATTTCTTAGCTCTTACAATATCCTAGTAATAAGGCTTTAAGCAGTATGACTACAGATTTGGCGTAGCTCTCACCGTTTCGGAGCTATTAGGGATCAAAAGGGCCAAAATTGCAATTTTTAGAAATATGTAAAGTCTTTATTTTACATCAGATTTTGATGGGATTTTTTTCTTTGGATTCCTCTCATTGTAAGCTTTTAGCAGTAAGTCAACAGATTTGATGTAGCTCTTACCGTTTCCGAGCTTTAAGGGGTCAAAGGGGTCAAAATTGCAATATAAGAATATGTGATGTCTTTATTTTTAAGTTTTTGATGGGATTTTTATCTTTGGATAGTTCTCATTTTTAGCTTTCAGTGATATGGCAGTATATTTTGCGTTGCTCTTTGGTTTCCAAGCTATAATGTGTCAAAGGGGCCAAATTGCAATACTTCAAAATATGTGAAATCTTTATTAAGGTCTTTCCGGTGTACATCGGAAAGACATTATTGGGATACCAAAATCGTGATCTTCTTTTTTCTTTTTTCACAAAGGTGTCTAAGTGGGTAAGTGTAGGTCGATAAAATTTGGTGGGGTTTGTAGTTTTTCATTGGATTTCAGCCTGAGTTTTTCTTTTGATTTCTCTTGATGGTAGTCAACAGAATTTCTTAGCTCTTACAATATCCTAGTAATAAGTGATTGAAAGAGCTAATTTTTATTTTCACTAGTTTGTGTCCAGTTAATTTATGTGGCAAGGTCCTTATTGTGTCCAGCAAATTTCTGTGTCCACATTAATTTTAGTTTACACTTGTTCAAATTTCAGTGGTCGACATGCTGCGGTCGTATCATGCTGCGCTCCGCGTAGCCCTTTATTTTTGAATGGTGGACAGAAATGGGTTGTAATCGATAGTGGAGCTTCCAGTTGTCATGGAAATCAAACCAAACATCGAATCTTTGAAAAAAAAGTATTCTACATATTTTTTTCACAATTTGCGAAATATGTCTGAACGAGATTATAGGGAGAACCCCTGCCATTTTTTGAAAGGGGGACTTGGAATGTTTTTATTTCAGCAATATGTATAACCTGGGTTATGAGGGGAACCCCTGCCCAAATCTTTTTCAAGGTGGTCTGAAATTGGTCTTAATGGATAGTGGAGCTTTCAGATACCATGGAAAACAAACCAGAACAATGATTCATTGAAAAAAAAGCATTCTGCTCCATTTTTTTTTCACATTCAAGTTAGATTATAAGGGGAACCCCTGCCATTTTTTAAAGGAGGACTTGGAATGTTTTGATTTCATCAATATGTATTACCTGGACCTGGACTATAAGGGGAACCCCTGTCTAATTTTTTTTCATAGTGGTCTGAAATGAGTTATAATAGATAGTGGAGCTTTAAGTTTTCATGGATACCAAACTAGAAAACTGAAATTTTTAATGGGGACCTAGCTCAAGTTTTTTGAAAGGTGACTTGGAATGTTTTGACTTGTACTTTCAGCAATATGTAATTCCTAGATTATAACCCTGTCCAAATTTTTAGCTAAATGCGACAAGGTCAAAATATCTTGCGAAAGTTCAATTATAAGTCTCTGATTGAAATAATAGAATTCTTATAATTATATACATACAACTATTTGCATATCGGATGATGTAATTATGAAAATAACAAATATTTGCAACTCGGCTTTCGCACCTTTAGTCGTTTTTTTGTTTTTCATTAATTGGTTGATACCTTAGACAAGCTATAAAATTCAACAAAACATGAAAATAAATTTAAATAATAAAAGACTTGGTTTTATTTTGTTCACTTGAATACGTAATTAGCTTGAATAAAAACCATATTCTAAAAATATATTCTGTTTTTTTTTCCAAGTGAACGTGAAAAGCAGACGTAGGATTGAAATTAAAAACAAAAAAAAAACAAAAAAAAAACAA
>MJUU01010632.1:7677-43225 GCA_002080025.1 Modiolus philippinarum | reverse complement strand
ATTCGCAATTTTGGCCCCGTTCGGCCCTCATAGCTGGGAAAGGAAACAAGTTATCAAAAATCTAATAGCTGAGCGCCATATTAATTTTTCACAAGGAATCCATTAAAAAAACTGCATCAAAATCGGACTTAAAATAAAAAAAATATTTTTTTGGAGATTTGCCCCTGTTGGGCCCCATTTATCTCGTGAGCGGTACATGTTACGTGAAATCCGTTGGCTATCTGCAGATTGGAAATTTCCTCAGGAGCACACTGAAAGAAACCCCATCAAAATCCGATTAATAATAAAGATTCTACAAACAAACATGTGAAAACACCCAATTTAACCCTTTTTGGCCCCTTTTTTAAAAACGGGTGGGGCCACAATGACCAAAACTAAGCCAAGCCTTTCTTTTGTACCAAAGAACATTATGTTAAAATTTCATAAGGATTGATCTACTGGAACTAAAGTTATTGACCAAAAACTAAAGTGTCTACAGACGACGACGACGACAACGACAACGACGACGACGACGACGACAGCACCATACCAATATACGACCGCAAAAATTTTTGCGGTCGTATAAAAAGTAAAAAAAAATCACTTACCAGTCAAAAAATATGTCGTCAAACGGACAAACAGACAGATAAAAAAACTATATGTCCCTCGAGTCTTAGACTAACATGGGCATAAAAAATTGTTTTAGGAATAAAAATAAAAGTGAAAATTGTATTGTCCTAGATTTTGACTAATCGTGAAATATATTACCACTACATCGTAACAAAATCATTCATACCTGACATAATAAGGTAATTTGAATGTGTATTGCATAACCATGAGCAATAAAAATAAATTTGTTGACATTCTAATCATATAATATTTGACAGATTTAAGCTGTCTGACTTTGTGATAATATAATAATTTTCTAAAAAAATAACTGATTGAAAAAAAACTCAATTGTATCCAAAGAGTTGATATATCAGTTCCAAGGGTGCAACATCCCCGGGTGTTTTATGATATATATATAGCACCGCTCTTACGAATTAAAATATTAAATGCACGAAAACCGCGTAGCGGTTTGAGTGCAATAAATATTTTAATGAGTAAGGTGGTGCTATATATGATTTGTAATATGACCAATGCAAAACGTTTTACCAAGAGTGCGTTAAATATGCTAATGATTTTAAACATGAATGACAGGTAACCATCAACACAGCCCTTAACAGCTAAACGTACAATAAACACGTGATTTAAAACGAGTACACATTTCAAGTGGTACTGTTGTGTTGCAGTTTGTAAAGTAATTAGGTGTTCAATTTATTTTTGGTTGTTTTATCACACACGTACGTACCTAGTTTGGAAAAATATACTGCACCTGTTTTTTTTTCACCCGCTCAATTTAATAATTATCTCAAAATTCAAAATCAAACAACTATTTATTTGAAGAAAAAAAAAAATCATAGCTCCTCCCCCATCCCCAGAAAAACCAAATGCTGCTTTCACTCATGTATACATAATAGGTATTTTGTAGATCCAACACAAAACGTTTCTGTATACATGTAAACGGTACACAGCAATTAGGGGACGATTATCTGATTTTCGGGGTTTGATTTGAAACAAAAAAAAATGTTGCAATAACAAATACATGATTTTGATGTGGCATTTTACGAAAATAATTGTTTGAAATGGACATCAAAATAATAATTTTTCTAGGTCAGGTAAAATCGCCCCCCCTCCCCCCCGAGAAATCAAATGGTCGTCCCGTCATCTTTACATAATAAGCACTTAGTTTCTGCATTTTAATGAACAGTTACATCGGTCAATAAAGTCCGATACCCCTGCCATGCTGGCAGCTTTTTTTCTGTTTGCTAGGGACTTCTGTCCATACTGAGTTTTAAGGTTCCTTTATAGAAAAGACATTCACAATGTGTGTTGTATCTTCAGAACATATCCGTTCCTCGGCAATAAAATACTAGTAACGAGAATTTCTCCTGTAAATAACTAAATTTGAATTGGAAAGGTATTTTAAAATTGTTAAGAAAAAGTTGCTACGATAAAAAAAAAAAGAAAAAAAAGAACAGGTGTGCAGAATGCTTGATTTTCTTATAGATGATATATTTGTCAAATTTGGAAGTACTATTTATCAACAATAAATTGGTATACCAATGGGCACGAACTGTTCCCTCCTACTTGCAGCCTTGTTCATATACTACCACACTGAACTGCTTCATGGACCCATTAAAACATAAAATAGAAATGATAAATCCTCCAATTTTACTTAAAGGTACATTGATGGTATCCATTCACAACGCATCCTAAATGGATCCTATCAATATATCCTCCAAAATCAGAGATAAAAGAAACAACAGAATCTACTTTATCTACATCTTTTTGGACCACTTGTCAATTCAACAAACACGGTCATTTCAAAACCAAAGTTTATGACGAAATGCACGACTTTAATTTCAAAATTACAAATTTCCCTAACACGGAAATAAATACTGTGAAAGTACTTTTATTCGTGGACATCAATTTTCGTGGTTTTTCAAGATTTCACTATTTCGTGGGTACTTAAATTCGTGGTTTCGAATCATATGCATTTAAACTCTACGTAAAAAATATACTTTGTTGGGAACTTAATTTCGTGGTTTTAGCGAACCACGAAATCCACGAAAATTGGAACCCCACGAACATTAGTACTTTCACAGTATTCCTATTTATTCTGCTTATAATTTGTTTCTTTCACAGTTGATTAATTACGCGAGAGATATTACTAATTATTCGGACTTTCTCATCAATGTGCCTTATCAATCAAGGCTTTAAAAAAAATCCATAAAAAATCACTAAATGTTCTTTAAGGGAGTACGAGTCTCAGGAATTTTGTAATTAGAATTAAAAATCTGACCTTTTCTTTTGAAGAGTACTGATAATGGAGGATATCGAATGCTTCTGAAATCTGACGTTCATACCCCCTTAACAGATATCAATTCATTTTGGAAAAATCGGAAGTCTCGGTCGGTGATTTTTTTTTAACTTAGTACTGGGATGGACCTTTTTTCATTGTCTACGACATTTCAATATCTAATAATCTATTGCATTTGAGTTGTTACCGGATACTACCGCAATTGAAGGGAAGGTTTGACACACCATTAAACTGGGTTGACCTCACTCCCTTTTTTCTTTTGAAATGCCTGTACCAAGTCGGGACAACAGCGTTTAACAATTTTCCGGTGGTTGTGCGCATTGTGTGTCCTTTTGTCCTTTGGATTTCGGCTAGTGACAATTCTGTAGGAAAATTTTGCCATTTTCCCCATTCATGCATAATATCTTTTTATAAAGAAACTGTCGGTTCATGCAATAGAAGCAATCGTTGACTCACCCTTTGACCTAGAGAAGAAGGTCAGACGGGGACACATTGATTGAATCGACCATACTTATATAGCTTAACCTAGAATAATTTTCTTATTGTGGTATATGATTGACCATTTCAACAGATATGATTAAACTTGCTTCACCACTGTTTATATATATTTGATATAGCTTTTCCCTTTAAAGAAATTAATACTAAAACCACTATAATTAGTAGTGATTATCGCGAGAGCATGAATTCTTTAACTGCTGTCACATTTCAAACCAGGGTTCCATGCATGAAGAGACCACATACATGTATAATGTAATAAAAAAAATGAAAGGATATTGAGACAAAGTCTCTACGAATGCATGGTAAAACCAAGCCGGGGAACAATGCTTTACTTGCTGTTTTTTCATAAACCCTAGATGGAAAACCAAGAGTTTCAGCTGTTTACGGACGCAATCATTCTAATTCAACCTAATGAAGCTTGATTATACCCTGGTAGTTTAGTTATATTTTATCAGGCCTAGCTGCAATACATTCAACATCACGCCATATATCATGCATTCACTTCATGTAAATAGAGTTAGAAAGTATTTTGTCCTGTATATAAATTCCCAGAATCTATTTTGCCATCAATTCAAAATTAAGCATACAATATATATAATACATTAAAATTCCTTAAGGAATCCTCCATATGCACCACTTAAACCCCATCTTAGCTCTCTCCTACTAAACTAATCACTGATAGAGAGGACATGGAAAATTACTGTAATAATGTGGATTCCCCACGAGCAGCGTGAAGCAGATGTCGGTCTTATTTAAAGCCATCCTCAAACTGACTCACCAATTGTCGTAGCATTCAAACTTTTTACTTTTTCTACAATCTATACAGCTCTGCCACAAAATTTACTCAAAACAGTAACATCTATGTTTCTACACCTAAAATTGAGGACGTGGAAAAATGTGCACACTTTGTATGCTTTTTCCATTAAGTCATCGTTAAAAATATGACGTGTCAGAGCAATAGATGAGGAGACTAGAAAGCATTTTTATGTCTCCATTTTTATATGTAAGTTGACAACTTTTTTCTTGATAAAGTAAAAAGACAACATTATTTGAACCCGGATCAGCATTGTTTTTAAAGATTGTCACGTTCCTTCTTTCTTATATTGTAATTTTGACAGCAACATTAGAAAAAAAAATTAATTTGACACTTTTCTCTCCGTAAATCACTCCTAGGCTGAAATTATACGAGTGAACAAAAATACATGTGCAAAAATACAGCTTTATGGAAGAAATTACTAGTGTTCTTACTTTAATTATTATGTGTAATGAATGAGAGTTGTCCATTTCTTCAAAAAGAATGGGATTTTTACTTTGCACAGATCAAAAATTAAATTATCTATATGTACCCCATAGCAATATTAACTCTATTGTCACTAGAGACCATCTCTTGTGAGTGACATATACCATAAAACTCGATATGTTATTCGGACTTTTGTTGTCACTTTTATTTATGGTTGATATAAATATGAAGTTAGAAGCTTTCTTCCCTCATGTTATTTGTAATATCAAAGTTTTTTTTTTAAGAAATAAGACTTTGAATCTATAAACTTGAAGAGAATATAGATATGATTAGTAGTACAATTGGCAGTTGCCAGAGTGTGAGCAAAACAAGAAAATGCGTTAATTCTAGTGCAATTTCAAAGGAAGTTTGTTATGACTTTCAACGTACTGCCAAATAAAATCAGTTTAAAGGTGCTACTGATCACCAAACGTCCTTAAACATTGGCAGGGAAAATTTACTTTTTAAATTTTCTACTGCAAGTGCAAAAGCAAAAATCAAAGAATCGAAGAAATATTGGGCCTTTCATATATAAGAAACAAATTCACAGTTTCACGAAAACTTAAAAAAAAAATTATTGCCAGTATAAGTATGGCCTTGATAACTTTAATCAGCCATAATCGACAACCTTCTTCTGAACTCAAATCTTACATATAACTTTAACTATAACCAATTCTAAATTCAAATTAAAACTAGAATACTGACAAAGCTAGAAATGGCCCCGTCCTCTTGTGTGTCCCAAAAACCCGTTTGTTGAATTTCATGGAAATCATAAAACAATTTTTGGGGAAAAGCATAAATAACAAAATTTCTATACATGGCCGTTTTGACAACTTATGTCTCTTCTGATCAGATCAAATCTAAAATTGAAAAAAATATATGAATGTCATATCAAGTACAACAGAGCTAATTCTCCTAAAAATCATTAGGGACCTTCTTTTGGTCAAGTCCAACACTGTGCATAAAACTTATAAAAATCTGTTAAGGTCATTTCAAGTTATCATACAACATGAAGCTTATTCCTAAAATATGCTGTTTTTCATATAAAAACAAAGTTTTCCCCCAAAAAATGTTTTCGGATTTTCCTCAAAAACAAAAGGGAGCTTCCTTTCGTTAAGACCAAACTTGTGTGTCAAGTTTAACATGGAGTATCAAAATAATTAAAATCTTAAGTTATCATACGGCATAGAGCTAATTCTCAAAATATGAACTTTTTCAACCTTGTGTATCAAAATGATATAAATCCCTGAAAGCGATCTTAATTAATCTATTGTACGACATAGAGCTTGTTCTCAAAATAGCACCTTTTCATATAAAAACGAAGCTTTTCCCCAAAAATAATTTTCTGATTTTCCTCAAAAACGAAAGGGAGCAGTTCAACTTATAGTAAAAAAATCATAAAAATCGGTTAAGGCAATCTTGAGTTATCGTACGACATAGAAAACGCTGAAGGACAGACGGACGGACAGCTGGGACCTTATAGATTAAAACGAATAAAATAAGATGATAATATAAAAAAAAATAATAAAAATAACTTTCCATTCTGTACAGCAGCTGGGTAGTAAACAGTTGTTTGAAAGTATTTCGAAATTTTCATTGCAAATATTTTTCAAAGGGACTAAAACTTACAGAGAAATTTGTGGCAAGTTTATACTAATTTTTGGCGGTCTTTTGTAAACCACGAAAATATCGAAAATCAGTACACCGCGAGAAATATTTCACGTACAGTACTCGAGGAACAGCGTGAATCAGATGCCGATCCTTTATAACATTCTGAAGATTGCATTGAACAGCTATCCTTAAACTGACTTGCCCCATGGCCATATCATTCAAATTTTTAATTTTTCTATTATCTACACAATCCCGCCATACAATTGACTCAAAACAGTTTTGATGCATTTATGCACCCTTTGTTTCCTTTGTCCCTTAAGAAATTTTAATAGTCGTTATTATGACATCTTTGAAAATATGACGTGTTGGTGTCACAGATTAGAAGACTGGTGAGATTTTTTTTGCCTCCATTTTATATATTGGGTGACAAAATTTATGTCTTAATAAAGTAAAAGGGTCAGATTATCTGAACCAGGATCTGCATCTTTTTTTAACGATTATGACGTTTCCTTTTTTTATACCACAATTTTGACAGAAACACGAGGAATAAAAAAATAAATATGATGCGTTTTGTCTCGTAAATCATCCCTAGGCAACATTTTAATATATTAAGGATGTAAAACAATACGAGAAAATTAAACAAGTGAAAAAAAAAAAACTATGTTAGAAATTGATTTCGTTAATTACTTAGCAATATTAATTAAGACAGCAGCAATTGAGAAAATTCGACCAATGCGCGACAACTCTTGATACTAGTGTACCTGCGTTGTAGTAGGTATTTATGTATTAATTTTTTTTCGTATAGAATCAGAACTTGAATCCGGTTTGAACACGACTCAGAAGTGCCGTATTGAATTTACCTGTGTAGTTAGTGGAAAAGTCCATATTTCAAAAATAAATCGCTCCCAGAAAGATATATAAATTCTTGTGAAAATTGGTAGAAAAATCAGTTATTGTATAAACTATCTATTGCAAATAGGTGGCAAATGGGGAGGGGGTAACCAATACAAAGATGAGTGAAAAATCACTGTTTTTCTTTAAAAAAAGATAGAAACAAAATAAACGATAAAAAAACCCGTTCTGTCTTAGTTCAGGTAGAAAAGAGAAATTTGGAAACATACTGTTTTCAAGTACGGTATTGTCTTTCTGAAGTCTTCTTATTCAGAGAAAACGTTTCATTTAAACTAAAACTAAACAGTTTTTATTAGCTCACCTGGCTATGCCAGGGTGAGCTATTGCCATCACTTGGCGTCCGTCGTCCGTCCGTCGTTAGCTCACTTTCAAAAATCTTCTCCTCTGAAACCACTTGGTCAAATGGAACCAAACTTTAAGTGAATCATTACTAGGGTATCTAGTTTCAAATTTGTTATTTTGTATGTCTTAGGTCAAACAACATGGCTGCCGTTACTAAAAATAGAACATAGGGGTAAATTACAGTTTTTGGCAAATAACTCAAAAACCGTTACAGATATAAAAAAATCTGACGGGGTGAAAATGATCAGCATGGGAAGAACTACCAATGCCGAAATTTTGATGAAAATCTGATGACCCGTCTAAGAGTTATTGCCCCTTTTCCGTAAAATTTTCAAAATTTTGATGTTTTTTTTATTTTTTATTAAAAAAACTATAACAGATAGAGGTTAAGTTTACATTGCAAAAATGTTCAGCATGTAAAGATCTACCCACATGGATATTTTGAAGAAAATCCAAGTACCAATATATGAGTTGTGGTCCTATATTGGTCAAATTTTTCGTGATTTTTTACTTTTTGTCCTATATTTCAAAAACGCTTTGAGATAAAGGTCAAGTTTAAATTGAAAAAATGTTCAGCATGTTAAGGACTATATTTTATTGAACACATTCAAATTTTTCCGACCGCTTCCAAGATGGCCGCTAGCGGGGAACTTAGTTTACCGTTTGACCTAATGGGAAAAATCATATGAAGAACTTCTTCTTGAGAACCACTGAATGGATTTGAACCAAACTGGGCATGAATGATGCTTATGAGGTGCTGACCAAGAGTTGTTACTTTGGTGCCGATCCATCGTCCAACATGGCCGCCAGCGGGTTCTTAATTTTAACATTGGACCCTATGGGAAAATGCATACAAAGAACTTCTTCTTTAGAACCACTGAATGGATTTGAACCAAACTTGGCATGAATAATGTTTATGAGGTGCTGACCAAGTGTTATTACTTTTGTGCTAATCTGTCATATTACATGACCGACAGCATTGGACCCTATGGGAAATGCACACAAAGATCTTCTAGAGAACTGCTGAATTGATTTAAATCAAACATGACATGAATGATGCCTGTCAGGTGCTGACCAAGTGTCACCAGCTGTGAACTTAATATAACAAAAAATTTTCTTCTAGAGAACTGCTTAATAGATTTAATCCAAACTTTGCTTATGAGAAGCTGACCAAGTGTTGTTACTTCAGTTCTGATCCATCATCCAACATGGCTGCCAGGAATGAACTGGACTCTAAGGGGAAATGCATACAAAGATGTCATGGAAACCAATTGAATGGATTCAATTTAAACATTGCATAAATGAAACTTGTGAGATTTTTACCAAGCTTGTTACTTTGGTGCTGATCCGTCCTCCGACATGGCCACCAGTAGCAAAACTTAGTTTAACATTGGACCAAGTGGGAAATGCATAATAAGATATTCTCCTCTGAAACTGCTTGAACAATTTCAGTAGAATTTTGATATGATAGTCCTTATGTTACCCTTTTCAAAGTTTTATGTTAAATAGCTGCCAGCAGGGAACGTAGATTAACATAGGCCCCTTAAGTTTGGAAACTGCATTAGAAAATCTTCTCTGAAACTGCTTGAACTATTTTAATTAAATTTTATAAAACGTTTCTGATTTTTATGTACATACACCACCAAAGATGGACCATCAATTGGGAATTATAGTGCTGCAGGACCCAGGTGAGCGATACAGGCTCTTTAGAGCCTCTTGTTTAATAGAGTTATCGAACATGAATCTCTATTTTGGTAGCTTAATTACTCAATTTTTATGTGTAACGAATTACTAGAGGATTGGACATTATGACTTCGAACATTGAAAAATTCAAAACTCGAAATTTTAAGTTAATATGTACGTCATACCGCCATCATCTTAAGCTTCATAAGAAACTGTCTGCTGTGCGTGACAGTCGAAGCTTTTGTCAGGTATAGCAAAGATCTATTAAACGTTGTCTTTTTATGAAGTGAGAATTTGATATCAAGTCAAAGAGTTGGACACGTCTATGTTTTAATTCTAAATCAAATCTTAACAAAATATATTCATATACGTTTTAACCCTCTTCTTAAATGAGAAATTCACAGTTACTTGGGTATCAAGTTATTTGACAGCTAGAATTTGAATCCAGCCACTGTTTATTCTTTAAAATTTATTTCACAAAAATAATGCAGAAGTCTTAGTAAATTTACACATCAATTTACATCGGGTAGAGAGGTGATGAAAATTTTCAAATGATGTAAATTTGCATTTACAAGTAGTATCCGACGCATTCTCTTTTGATAGATTGATTGATTGATTGATTGATTGATGTTTTACGCCAACTTCAGCAATATTTCAGCTATATTGTGGCGAGAACTGTTGAGTATATTGAACAATTTTAATAAATACATAAAATATTAATATAAAACCATATAACTTTATACAAGTAAAACAAATGTGTAAAATGTAAAAAATATAATAGAAGAAATTATGGTTTGACAGTAACAATATTAGAAATTAGAAACTCAATTTAAAATTGATCCATTTAAATCTTACTAAATAAATTGATTGCTTTTAAAAATTGAACGATTTTGTCGCCAGCGACGTTTGTAAATAGGTCTTTAAGACAATCAGCAGAATAAAAATCACGCCTGATATCGGCAACATCTACACATTTAATTTGATAGAGAAAAGTTTGGAATGAAATAGAAGTATTTCAGCAAGTCATGGATGCGTCTACTCTCTATGTATTGATTTATTTTGAGATGTGTTAAATGTGGGATGGTCATCGCTCATATCTCAGGGGTGTTTTCTTGTTCTCGAGGAGAAACGACGTCACAAATTAGCAAAATTCTTTTAGGGTATACAACACTATGGCCTATTCCTTTTTTCAATTTGACTTCGTTGTCCAGTTCCATAATTGTCTTTTTTAACATTTTTAAAAGAACAGCGTGTCGATAATTATCAATGTCTTGCTTAACTTATAACCTTCATTTGATATTTGACTCAGCACTTCTTATAAACAAGTTTGATTGTCTCGTGTGATTTCATGCCATATGTTTGCCCTCATTGTCAACATGAACTCCCATTTCATTCTTGCATTCGTGCGAGAGATGTATGCTCTCTATATTTTTCAGTTATGGTGTACTTGTGCGTGAGATAATTGATCATATGGATATACTATTCATACTTTCAAATTTTGGCATTTATTTTTGTAATTTCGAAATGTAATTCTGACCACCTGTTTGAAGTGGTACCAACATCTCACTATTTCATAACGCCAAGTTGTCTTACATTGACTTGATGAGTGCCCTGTGTTTGTCTATATGTTGTAATCGTCCACTAGCTTGAGACACTAGTGCTTTTGTCGGGGCAAAGGATGACTGTGATTGTAATAGCACTTTGCCAGTTAATTGGTGTTTGTTGACAATCTCGCATCCATGACCAATGAGGAAATGGATGTAGCGTTGCTCGACAGTTAAAGATACCGCTTAAACCGGTGCTAGGGGTTGTCTTAAACTTACTATGAGGTATGAGCAAAGTTCATTGTTGAAGGCCTTATGGTGACATCAAGATGAAGAGCTACAATAAAAGCGTTGTTCCTTTGCTTGTTTCTCACCATGTATTTGTAGAGACTTTGTCTCGTGTGTATTTAATCCATATCCTTTTATTCATTATTTACTATAGGAACAAAATTAACACCTAAATGGCAATGCTTATTTTGACACAGTACAGTACACATTGCTATGGAGGGCTATGGTTGGTCCAAAGTACATCTTCTGTTTTTCCATTTTCATCTTGCATTCATAAATTTCTGTATAAAATACCCTACGTGACAAATGCTCCCTTGTTAAACTGTAGTACTGTATCTTATATTCTATGCCGACGTTTGTAATTTCATCTGAAAATTTGTCTGCTGCTAAAATTCACTTTTCCAAGTGAATTTCATCGCCTTTTCGTGGTCCTTTATTTATCTCATTTTTACTACTATTTGCCATTTAAAACTTAGAAACCTCTTTTTCATCCATACTGAAACCTTTTTTTTTGATCTATATTGCTGATTTCTTTTCTTTCTTCATTTCTTTTCTGTACCGTACTCATATTGTGTCTCTGTTTCATGTTGTCGTTGTCCTTGGATTATTCGTCTTGGGTTCTCACTTACCTTTCTGGCTATGCCAAGAACAGCGGAGGCACATTTGTTGAATCGACCCTAATTATATAGGTAAACCAAGCATAGTTTTGCAAAGGCGATATATGGTTGACCAGTTCAACAGATATAATCAAAATGGCTGAATGTTTATATATATATTTAAATGCCTTACTTTCCCTTTTAAAGAAATTAATATTTCTTTCTGTAGAATAAGTAGAGATTATCGCAAAATCATGAATTTAGCATCTGTTGTCATATTTCAAACCACGGTACTATGCTTCACGGGACAACGTTTCAGGTGTTCACGGACGCAATCGTTCTAAATCACCCTAAATTTCAGATTGAGTATGGAGCTTGATTATAATCTGGTTGTTTAGTCATTATGCCTAACCCTGTAAATATGTTAAACATCAAAGAGATATCATGCCGTATCTCACACATTTACTTCAGGTTAAAAGAAATTTAATTTATTCTGTCCTGCTTATACTTTGATTACGTTGTAATTCCCAGGATCTATTTTACCATTATTGAAAGGCATAAGTTCAAAAGCAAGCACACATATATAATACTTAATGTTCATTATGGTGTCCTCCAAATGAACCACTTAACCCCTTTCCTAGCTCCTTATTACATTTGTACATTACTGACTAAAGTATGAGAAAACCTCAAAAGCCACCATGATAAGGAATATTGTTATCGAAAAAAAGTTTCTCGCAGTTGCTAATTTTTGGAGTTTCTTGAATTGGAACATATTCGCGGGTATCAATTTTGCGGTTTTTAAAACAACTTAAACTAATACTCCCTTCTGATTGTTTCTGAGATGTTCGCGGTGTAATAATTTTTACAGTCTTTTGAAACCGCGAAAATAGCGAAAATTCGTACGACGCGAAAATTACTACGTTTACAGTACTTGACGAACAACGTGAGAAAGTCGATTCTAAAACAAATCTCATGAAGAGCTATCCTTACACTGACTCATTGTCGCAACTTTCAATATTTTGACTTTTCTACAACATGCAACACAGCAATTTATATTTTGATGCATCACAGAACGTGGGAATACGTGCACTCTTTGTAATTTTTGTCCCTTTCGAAATGTTATGGCCGTCATCATGACATCTTTAAAAAATATGATGTGTGGGTGTAACAGATGTGTGGTGAATATTTTGATGTCTCCATTTTTATGTAAGGTGACGAATTTTTGTCCTAATAAAGCAAAAAGGCTACATTATTTGAACCCGGATATTGTCACGTTCCTTCTTTTTCATACTCCAATTTTGACAGCATCATAACGAATAAAAAATAAATATGACTCTTTTTGCTTCGTAAATCATCCCTAGGCAACATATTTCCGTTAATAAATTAAGGATGTAATTTTAAGGTAAACATCCTCATATCTTAAATTTTTAAAAAAGGGAACAAATACATTACATACGTGTAAAAAAGGAAAAAAAATATGTTGGAATTTTTTTTCGCCTAATTACTCAATTCAATATTTATTTTCTGACTTCGCACTGAATAAATTATAAACTAACATGTGCTCATTCTCCATCATCTCTACTAGAAACAATCTGTTGGGATTTTATATTTTGTATTCTCTTATAGCAAAGAATAACCTAATGTGCCAATATCTAAAAATCTTATCTGAAACTTTTTACTTGTGTATGCTTGTTTCTGTGATATTAGTCGGACATGTTTTATAATTACAAATAACTAAATACCGAACTGACAAAATGATGCTTCATGAAATCGTATGTATTCATCCCCACTGTAGCTTGAAGCTTTATCTTCTATACAAAATTAAGGTCCTTCCCCTTTCCAAGGCAAAGACCTTTCTGCATTTCTTCTTCTTCTTCGTTTTCTTCTTCTTTTTCTTCTGCCTCATTCCCGGGAAATTGAATGGAAAAATCCTTTTTATATTTTAACATAGTAGTCTAGATCGTATATAGTTGATAAAGATTAGGCGTAGACCAAAAATCTTTTTTCGTTCACGAATTATCTCCTCTGGTCCCAAAAATTTTGTTATGGTATAAACTCAGAAACCATAAGAGATAGCTCATAAAGAATATGACAAAAATGTTTGTTAGGTCATGACGGACCTTCGTTACTTTATACCAAAACTCTATAATGAACGGTTCATTAGTTATGCCCCTTGAAAGTGTTTTCTCATTTATAGTAAGTGTTTCTCGAAAACGGTAAGAGCTAGAAACCTGAAACCTTTTCCATTCAACTTAGGCGACATGTGTTACCTGATGATACCTCAGTTTTTATAGGGGTTCATACTGCTAGTGCTTTAGTTTTGTGTTCTTGTTCATTTTTGTTTATTTGTTTTGTCTTTGTCATACTGTCTCAATTCGTGTTTCTGTAAATTGCCGTGATGTTGGATTTATTACTTTAGAATTTCCTCTTTCCTTTTCTTGCTTCGGTATTCGTTTGCCGATGCATTACATCCAAAAATGATCTGGTCAAAGGTCATTGGTCACTTTGAACTTGAACTAAGACCTTGTTATGGGAAACGGTAGAAGATAGCTGATTAAATATAATGGAAAAAAATGTGTTTCTCGTTAAGATCTACATTTGCTAATTGGGTCCAAACAAAATTATTTGACCATACGTTTTGGCCTATGGACCAAAAACGGATTTTTAATTTTGATTTTTGCTCATAGCTCAAATACCATTGAAGAAACAACAGAATTTTCATATAAAAAAATGCTCAAGAACACGTGAACTTCAAAATAAGTTCAAGGTCGAAGGTCAAGGCCACAGTAAAAAATGTTTTCCTCATCTGTAAGAATCAATAAATGTACGTATCAAGCTTATAATGTTGGTTTTACTGATGAATCATTTATGAGAACATTATGATGCTATTTCAGGGAAAGAGTTATCAATTGTTCACAATAGTTATGTCTAATCTTCTAAATATGCAACCAAGAATGTTAGATTACCAAGCACTTTTACTATTACAAAATTGGAAAATCATGTATTCAACAAACTGATGTAGTTTAATTTAATTTTATTTTTTTGAAACCGTCGTTACAGGGTCTTCAAAATTTGTAAAGAAATACTGAAATGGGAGATATTATTTTAACGCCAGTCTCAGTGATGCATAATATACATCGAAAAACAAATACGGAACAAAATAGGCAGAATACCAAAAGTAGTAAATTTCAAACCATTCAACCCATACATTTTCATAAAAATATCTTCAACAAATATATAAACAAACAGAATCAACAAAACTTGCTGTGATTTCTTATAGGTTTATTGTTTTATTATCTTCTCTAGTCAAGCGTTACGATCCGCTCCTCTCCTCTTCACCCTTGGCAGATCAAGCTTAATTTCTGATGCCTCAAATCCACCGATTTGATTGGTTGCAGTTTGACTTGGCTGCATCCAGTCAAATTTCTATAAAACATATATTAAATATATAAAATGATAAGTAAAATTAAAACAAAGTGTGTATTGATTTCTTAGTTTTCGAAATTCCAAGGATTTCTAATGTTTCTTTATTTTTCATTCATTTTCCTTGAATTAAGTTTTTTTTTTAATTTTGACATTATTAGATATCATAAATTATTTTTAATTTTCATGATGAATCATACTGAAAAATCTTACTGCAAAGAGAGATAATTTTAAACTTGTGTCATCAAAAATGTGGCTTAATCTGCCAAGGATGAAGAGGAGAGGAAGGGATAATAACCCTTGGCTAGCGAAGATGTTGGGTTAGTCTTATAATACAAGCTTCCTTAGATTCATATCGTTTATATCCAACATTTTCATCGGACTTTTGCGGCATGTGCAACTGATCTCACTCATGGTTTTTTTGGGGGGTCCCTGGTGTTCATCTTTTTATATGCAGGACATGCTTACCCTTCCTGAGCACCTGATGTCACTCCCGGTTTTCATGTGTTTTCATGTGAGTTCACACTATGAGTGCCTTAGTTTTTAATGTCGTCTTTTTATTTCCGTGCTTGCAGCTGTCTCGTGTCCTTGTTTTGTCTTTGTTTTCTCTGTTGCCGTTTTTGCCATGTCTTCGGATTTCGATTTTTGTAGTCTTCGCTTCCCTTGTTTCTTCGGTATTCTACTGCTGTTGTTTTATATGTGTGTGTTTACATTTTTTTTCTTTTCTGTGCTGTACTCATGTTATGTCTTTGTTTCTTTGCTTTTTCGATTTTGCCATTGTCTTTGGAATTTTTGTTTTACATTGACGACCCTGTTCTCACTTACTTGAACAATATGAACTTAAGGATGCTTGTATTATGAGACGATCAGTAACCTTGTAACAATTCTTAATAAGAAATCACAGCATCTCGTTAATTATAAATTTTGTTGATTCATATAAAAAAGAAAGGAAATGAGGTAAATGTCAAGGTGACAACATCCCATCTCAAGGTTAAAAAGACCCCAAAACAAAGCATCTATGAGTCACCGTATGGTCTTAAACACAGTGAGGAAGCTCACTACACTTCCATATAGCCTCGTACCTCACATCATATATAAGATATAAGTGATACAGGCAATGTTTTGACGAATAACTAAATACCGAAGTTACTGTGAATTTAATTTCTGCATATGCGCATTTCGACAACTTATGTCTCTTCGGTGCAGATAAAATCTAAACGTTTGGAAGACCATAAACTCAAAGATGTTTAAAACTGATAGAGAACAAATAACCAATATGATCAAAATATAAAGCCAAAATCAGCCAAGGACAGAGCTTTGCATGAGGGAGATGACTAAAAACTAGGTCACAACTTCAAGTTAAATATGCTTTCATCGCGAAACTTATCAACGCAGTTGGCATGTAAAATGAGAATAAAATATCGTGTAGTCATTGATAAAGGGCTATTGTCTAAAGTAAACCTTTAATGTTTAAATTTAAAGTGACTTAAGTTTTTGTCTCAAGATGAATGCAAAATATGATTAATTATTAGCAGACACTAAGTGCAGGGTGGTCATATTGAATAAATTGATGATTCTTAATATGTTAAGAATATTCAATATTGGTAAACCTCTGCCAATTATTAAGTCAACAGGCAAATCATATAAATCAAAAGTTGTCAAAATTTAAATTACATGCACTTGTTTTTTTCTCGTAACTCTAATATTTTCATACAAAAATGTATGTTTAATTTATTCTGAGCACCTGTACATAGTGCCCGTATCTCACTATTAAACTGTGCCAAGCTTTCTTACAATTGACTCGAAGAGTGTCCCATTGTTGTTTATACATGTATTTTGTGATTGTCTTCTTTTAATCTTTTTCTCGGGCATCGGATGACAGTGATTTTAAGAACACTTTTACCGTTAATTTTTGATGACAGTGATTTTCAGAACATTTTGCGAGTTAATTTTATGTTTTCATTAAATATATTTTATTTGCAAAGTATAAAGCAAAAGGGATTGGACATAAGTTTTAATAATTTTATGTTTGTTATGTTTGTGCGCATTGATTAGAAATAACGATCATATAGTGTTATTCGACATCCAGCAATGAAAAACAATGACCGGTTATCTCCCTGGACCAATTTTATTATGGTCAAATGGAGATCACTTTTAAATTTCAATGTCAAAAGAGGCTATCACTTATGCTTAAAAAATCCTCTACATTCGACCATGTATAACTAATTTGATAAGGAGATTACCGAACTATTTTTCTCATTATGGTAGATCGATACTAATGCACGGTGAATTCGTTTGGCGAATATTGTGAAAATCGATTCGGGTGTGCCATAATAAATTTTCACATGTTTATCATTCACTTTCCAGCGAATTATTTCCCTTTTGTCGTAATTATTTTCCATGTTGTAAACTACATAAAATATCTGTCCTAATCAAACGGTGACATATATATTTTTTCAGCGCAACAGACAGCTGTAGTGCATCTCTCTACAATATAAAAAAAAAATAAAAATCTGTCTGATAATATTACATATGAAAGCTAAACAATTATACTAAAGGAAAAAAGAAACTGTGCAATGGTAAAAGGCAATATTTCTATTATTGAGAATTGTTACGATATTTTGCATAGTCGTTTCTGAAGACATACCCAGCAATATTGAGTTTGTTTTTGGTTTTTTATTGATTTTTTTTTCGAGCGTCCGAAAGATTCCCGTATTTTCGCACTTTTTCCCCGAGTGTCAAGGTCAACTGCTACCGACATTTCAGAAAACACTTTTATACACATAAAGAACATCTGGTCTGTCTTATCTATCAAGAGTGTTGAAAAAAGGTCCGAATACGCGAATTTAGAGCTTTGGAAAAATGGCGTCAGGAAACGTTTTTTGTTGCATGTCGACAAGAAACGGTCCTAATGTAGACATTTTCAACAATTTCATCACTTTTTGAACCACAAAAAAATCGGATTTCCGGTCATAAACACAGAAAGTGAACACACAAATAGCCGACTTCCTGACATGCGCAGTAGTTGTCAGGCATCCAAGATTACTTCAAGAATGTTGCCCGGTTTTGGGACCACACAACTTAAATTGTTTTCAGACCTGCATCCGGATCAAAAGATCAGCTAAAAAGAACCAGTATTTGTCTTCAACATTTGACCTTTCAAGACAATTGGGCTTAACACAAGTTTTAAGCACTTTCCCCGACAACATGAGCAACCCTATTGCAAATGTGCCAAATGTTTCTGTTGAAATTTCGTCAAGTGCAGATTTTAGCACTAAAAAAGGAAATTTGCTTTGATTGAGCCCCTCTCTGGAACTACCGGAAGTGAGTTTAGAGTTGACCACAATCTTTGAAAAGACGTCTCGCTTGTCTTTCTTGAACGTTAACTTTATTCGTTGGTCAATGAATTGCCAAACACAGCCATTACACTGCTTGCCATACTGGCTCCTGATTTTGTTAATTCAAATTTCGGCAGTAAGTGTTGTGATTGCTCATTTCAACATCATTTAAGCTGTAAAATTTTAGCGGTCATTTTGTAGTAGAGAAGATGCCTGCAAGTTTTAATATCATAGGTTTTGCTTTAATGTGATATTCTTTTTAAAATTTTGTGGCATTTGGAATCAGTGCACAGTTTCTTTTTTTCCATTAGTATAGCATGCTCTCTGAGTTCCCTATGAAAAATGTTGCTGAATATGGCCTGATTTTAAAAGCCTAGCTGATAAAAAGAAAAGATGAGCAGCGACATATCATTTTTATTTCATTTTTGGAATATACGAGTTAAGACCTACTGTACAATATATCATAAAATAAAAAAAAATATGTCCGATATTTTTATAAGGCTCGATCTACCTTAATTTGCCAAATCTGGTCACGGCTAAGTACTTGAACTTACTATGAAGTATAAGCAAAACTCATTGATGAAAGCCTCATGTTGACTTTTAGATGAAGAAAATCATTAAAAGCTTTGTTCCATTGCTTGGTCTACCATCTATTTGTAGTATATGTATAATGTGTCTGGACATGTAAGAAAATTCTTACAATCCCAGAGTCTCTTTCTTACTACAGTCCTTGATGTAGTTTTTACCAGTAATATATTCCTTCCTGAACAACACCACGAGACTAAAATAAGATCATTTAGTCACCTATTATGACTTACACAATATCTTATAAGCGTATAATGAGAAATCGTGTTGAAAAACATATCAACATAAAAAATGTCCTAAATCAAGTATTTTTGTATGCTAGATATTATTGTCACTTTTATTTGTTATATGCCTTTGGCCCTTAATTGGGCGTAAATTGTGCATTTCTTTATTAAAGTATTAAAGTATTATTAAAGTATAAATTGTAAATCTCTAGGCCATTTAAGTATTGTTTGTAGTTGTTGGATTTTTGAGTAAAAAGAGCATTGTTTACATCATTTGCTATCATTCTTGCTATTTCAGAATCTACTTAGGGTAACGGTAGGCCCGTTTCACAAAATCACCCTTCTAGGTTTGTAAAATCACATAAAACATGTTTTAGGGGTAATTGGCTTTAACGAAGAGAAATCTGTGAAATCACGTTTCACGCCTATTTTTAATGGTAGAATTCACAAAACACGCTGCCAATAAGGCATTTTCACGGATCACGTAATTCGTCTTTAAAACTGTGTTTGTTTACTACAAGCAAACAGATTTGACCTTGCACGAGTTTAAGTATGAAAGGTCAAATGCTTTTTCACGAGAGTAGATCAAAGCTCGGACTTTCTTCTGTAAATGGTTATTTCCAGTGTGAGACGACCGAGTTGTGACGAGCTCATGTACACTCGTCTCAACTCGGGAAACGGCCAATCAAAACTGATTATTTTTTATGAATCAATGGCAGTATCAATGACGAAGCATCACAAAAACGTGACGTTTTAGTTGAAAGTATATTAAAAGGGGCGGGGACTTTTTTCTCCATTAGATAATTCGGGACATTAAAAATCATATTTTACTGTAAAAATAGCTACTTTGCGTCGATCAAAATCAAAGATCGGTATATCTTCCACTTATATAAGAAATGCTCCGTCTTTTTCTCTCGTTTCGCTGCGCTCCACTCGAGGAAAGACAGAATTTCTTACATTCATGAAAGATAAACTGATCTTTGATCTGCTCTCATGTAAGAAGCTATTAATTTGTCATGAATGTAGAAATTCCTTCTGTCTTTTCTCCATTGAAAAGCAGCGAATCTAGGTAATATGACTAAGAAATTCTGGGAAATGGCCATGTACGGTACGATATTTATTCATAGCCCGGTTATGGGTCTGGGTAAAATATTAATGAAAATGATAGGAACCCATGTGTAAATCTCCAACAAACAACTAATGTGGGGCACAGTCATGATGTTAAGTGCTCGGGGCAAATCTGTAGTGTACAATGAAACAAATTAACGATAAAAGGATATGGAGTAAATGCACTTGAGACAGTCTCTACATAGATATATCAATCAACAACAAGATGGCAGCACAATCAAAATAAAAAAAAATTTGTAGCCAATTCAAAGGAACATAACTCTAATCAAAATTGTAACATCACACGAAAAAACTATACAAAGTTTTAATTTCCACCGGTAAATCCTAAAAATTCCAAAGTTCTGGTCGTTATGAAACTTGCACTGCAAATATGTTATTTATCAAGTTTTGATAGGTTAGATGGGTTCCTATCTTAATCTAATAAAAACGTAATTTTGTTGAAAATTACCCTCCTATCAAATCTTAAAAAATCTGGCATTTCTTAAATCCAAATAAAAGATAAAGAAACTTAATGCAGAAACAATTGTTCCGCTCTCAAATTTAATATTTAATCCATATCAACCATTTGGTTATAATATTTAACAAGAATAACATTAAAACAAGAAGTCACAACTTGTTGACCAAAGAGTTATCTAACCTGATTGTTTACAGATACACCTACTCTAAATATACATGATGAAACCCAGAAATGGAAAAACGCTTTTATTGTTGTTTCCTCATCTTGAAGTCACCATCAGGCCTTCAACAATGAGCTTTGCTCATACCTCATAGCAAGTTCAAGATGACCCCTACAAAAATGTAACACCGCTTTGAGCGGAATCCATGGCTACATGGCAACGCTTCATCCATGTATCCTTTATGTCATGAATGCGGGGTAATCAAAACATAAAATTAAATGGAAAGTGCTCTTACAACTTTTTTCATCAATTACCCAACAGAAGACTCATAGAAGACAATTACTACAAAAAAAAAACAAAAACAAAAAACAAAAAAACAAAAAAAAAAAACACACAGGGCACTCACCGAGTCAACTGTAAGAAAAAATTGGCATTATAAAACAATACGATGTGGGCACTTTCAACAGAATGACCAGAATAACATTTTGGAATTACCAAATAAATAAATAATAAAATAAAATAAAATAAAATAAAATAAAATAAATAAATAAATAAAATGCCAAAATTTGAAAGTATGAAAGTGTATCCATATGAGATATACTCTCAAGAATAATTACATCATAACTGAAATTTATAGAGGGCATACATATCTTGCACGGGGAATCTCTTCACGGAATCCATACTGCAAGAAAGAACAACCACGATAAAATTTGTTTTATTGACGTCCTAAATTTGGTACGCGACCCATCATCTTCCCATGGTGCATCCACACACCAAGTTTAATAATCCTAGGTGCTACGGTACAAAAGTTCTGATTCGGACATGGTTTTACTATCATAAAGGTCAAAGGTCAAAGTCACAGTGACCTAAATTTGGTACGCAACACATCGTCTTCCCATGATGCATCCACACACCAAGTTTGATAATCCTAGGTGCTAGCGTAGATTGACCTTATTTAAATCCGAGACAGACTTTTCTCAGTATTTTAAGATATTTATTTTGTATTTTAGCTCTATTTTTTAGCAATAGTATATGATAATGGAAGTTTTGTTTTTAACACAAGAAATATTGACAAGGGGCTCGTCTATTTCTTGGTTATACAAAGAAGTAAATACTGAAGTTGCTGTGAATTTTGTTTTTGCATATGCGCATTTCGACAACTTATGTCTCTTCAGTTCAGATAAAATCTCAATGTTTGGAAGACCATAAACTCAAAAATGTTTAAAAAGTGATAGAGGGCAAATAACCAATATGATCTAAATGTCAAGCCAAGTCTAATACATATAGAATCGACCAGTTGATATGGATTTCAATCCATATCACTTCTTGTTGAATGAAACCTTTGATTCGTAATTTTAGTTTATCCTGAGACAGCGTGGTAAGATGTGTGGAAAAATCAGAGAATGTATTTGAGAAAATGAATGAAATAAAAGATTTTTCAATAAATCCTTCAAATTTTTAAGTATCCAGATGTGATTTATTTCACTTTGACCGAACTCTTGCAATCATTGATTGGTAGTCTTGTGATCATTTTTTGATCCCGTAATGATCCTTTCGCAGTGTTGAACTTTTACGGTACTGGACCAGAATGTCTACAATTAGTTTGTAGTCGATTTACGTATTGGTGTCCATTTTTTTCGTGTATCCCCTCCTCTATGCTTTTGTTAAATGTCAATAAATATACCAGTTATTTCACATCATAACAGTGTGAACAGTAGCCGGATATTAGAAATAGAGGATAGTGCACATATTATTTTATTTTAACGGTATTTTGTATGAGTTTCCTTTGGTCTCACGAAGCTAATATTTTTCAGTGTTTGCTACTGCCCGAATACGTAAAAATATTGGCAAAATTATCTAAGGCCACGCATACTTTGTCAATCAGAATCAATGAATCAAAGAAATATACATCTATGGAGACTCTTACCGGATCGTACAAATACTTTTGCTAATCAATACTAGTCAATATCACGATTTGTTGAAAATTAACATTCATTTTCAAAATTTTTTCTTTTAGAGGATTTAGTTAATTACCGATAAAAAGAATAATAGAAGTTTTGTTTTTGATCCAAGAAATTGAAGTACAATATACAACTTTGTTTAAAACTAAGGAGTATCTCCCTCATGCAATAGCTCTGACCTTAGCTGAATTGCGGCTTTTCTATTTAGATCCCTTTGGTTATTTGTTCTCTATCAGCTTTTACACGTTTTTCGGATAATTGACTTCCAAATGTTTTGGTCTTATCTGCACTGATGAGACATAAGTTGTCGAAATGCGTATATGAGGAATATAAATTAAAGGTAACTTCTGTATTTTGTTATTTATACTAATTGAAATATACTTTTGTTTAATCGTAGAAAGGATGAGTGGCAGTAAGACCCATTTTTGGCCCAAGATTTACCATGAAACTAAAATTATACAAACAGACGTCTTATGTTCCTGAAACATTGAACAAATATAGGGCTTTATGAAAATGATAAAGCTTTTTTCCATATCAGTTTGATTCTCATGATAATCAGTTAACTCAAAAGCTATATTTTTGGAAATAGTCAGAATTTCATAGATATTTGCTGTGTTTTGCACATTTTTGTGCTTTGAAAAATATGGGCACATCTGAATAACAACTTCATATTTAGTCAAAATGTGTAAAATGGTGAAATACATCATTTCTGAAAGTTTGAAGTTGTTGATTGCATGTGCCCCATGTTCACTTAAAGAAAATTTGCTTTGAGAACATTCAAAATTGCAGATTTTCTGATTTTCTTTCAAAAAGACGGCTTCTTGTGATGTCACAATAACGTCAAAATGAAAGGAATTCGTATTAATATATGTTTTCTTTGTAGCCAGATGTAATAGTTAATATTTCCCATAAATATCACACTATTTTAAACAACTTGATTTTTTTGGGCCAAATATGGGTCTTATTGCCACTCATCCTTTATGACAGCATGGTAGATACAGAACGCAACTTTTAACAATGGAATATCTGAAATAAGTATAACTTTATGAAAAGTAGAGAAAGGTGATCTGCTCATCGCAAAAGATACCTCCACCTATTGGCAATCCTAGTATTTGCAAGAAATTTCTCACAAAGCTAACTGAAATTATCATCCGGAAACCATAAAATTTAGATTTTGTCTAAATCAAGGGCAATAACTATGAAACGCAAAATCTGATCACGGTAAAAATTAAACGACCTGTATTTTATGAATAGAAACATTATCCCAAAATATGAAAACTTCCCTTCAAAGCAAACTCGAGTTAACATCCGGAAACGAAAGTGTGACGGACAGACAGATGGAAAAACGGACGGACGGACAAAAGGATTCTATACCCCCCTCCTTTTAAGGCGGATGTATGAAAAGAGTATAGATGGATATTAAAGCCAACAAATATCACATGAAAAGATTTGTTTGTCTTATGAAAGTACGCATGTCTACTAAAAAAATCAATTCGTTTTATCAACCAGATTGTCATTACTAATTTCGGCATAATGTTCAAATCTTCGAATTTGAAAAAAAGATGATATCTAAGAAGGAAATGAAAAGCATCCTCATAAGGATCACCACAGGGGCAATCTGGGTAGTGGTAGTTTGAGATATGAATGGTTGCCATGTGGGTTTTCAGAGTATTACATTGATGTCTTCATTGGTGTAAAGTATTTTTAGTTTTCTGTCATCCTCATTATAATAATTTTGTGCTGAAATCAAAATTGATTTGAAGTTTTGCATTAGCAACGAAATTAAACCATACCTTCAGCTTTCATGGCTTAAGTTATTACAAAGGTTTAAAGGTTTACAGTAGACGGCATGAAGGATTTTTCGGTACGGTTTGTCTGCATATTGATTTCTGAGCGTGTATTGGTTTACAGAGTACTATTGACCAATGGGTAGCCAAACTTAGCGGAGTAAAGAGATTTGCACGAGAAAGATTCTCATTAGTTTTAAACATTACTTACAAAAAAGCTATATAAATATATATATATTGCATGTTTCCAAATAAAGTAGGTTTTTCGTACCAGGACCGAAATCAAAATACTTAAAGTGTTTACAGGTTGAAAAGTGACACATCCGCTTCTTTTACATCCTTTGTGGCATCACTTAGCACTTTTGGAATGGACTTTTTTATTGCGAAATACAAAGTTTGGTTGCTTTCCTATGAGCTGAGACAATTTTTTCATGATTGCCATTGCATCCACTAGACTTAAATGTATTGTCAAAGTTTTTGATCATAATGTGTTCAGTCGGCATGCATTGTTTGGGAGATTATTAAACACAATGCAGCTGAAGATTTTCTTTCCCTCAATTTTCTCCGTTTTTATAGCAACAATACGTGGGTTGACATGATATTTATGTTTGAACTGGACTTTAACTTACCATGACATTTTCTGACATTTCTGTCAATTCTTTTGTTATTCTACCTTTGCACATGGTTTTGTATATGCTTTAAGAACACATGGAATACACAAAGGGGTTTGACACAACATTGTCCGTTGCTATAGTTACGATACGATAGTTGTATCGGAATTGACTTACTAGACCAAAGTTGATCCACTTTGGTTATTCGGCATGCTGGATCTAAGAGATAACTCTTTAACTTGGTAGCACTGAGAATGCAAATATACGTTTTTTGCACAAGATTGCCCGTTGCTATGGCAACATTATGACAATCGTCAAGAATTCTACCACCTAACTTGCTATTAAATAATTTATAAACATTTTACCCATTTTTAGTCAATCAGCATGCATGTTTTGCAAGTAAATATTTATAAAATAACGTCTTTAATAAGCATTATATACCTTTTTGGGTAATAAAATAGCAGTAACTATGGCAACGAGGAAAACAATGACATAAAGATTTTTCATCTATGTTCGAAACAATTGAAATGCATTGTATGCAGCAATATATTCGATGTATGTAGTTTGAATATTAATAATCTTTATTGCAAAATTACACCGGTACCCCTTAGGGTCAAAGCAATACAAAACAATACAAAACATATTTACAACATACAATGAACGATTAGATAACAGTTAGATGACTCTCTATCCAGCGTGGACCCTATAACAATTCAACAGCTGTTTCAGAAAGGTGCATACTACCGGTAAAAGGGTTGAGTTTGGATTTAGAATGAAATTTATTTTTTGAAACTGGTTGAAATTTTTAAAATTTGGGAAGTTTTGATGGATAAGTTCAAAAAAATTTGTCCTATTTTGTTCATTAATTTTACAATTTAAAAGGAAATGGTTTTCATCCTCAATAACTTTACATGTCTTACAAAGTCTCTGTTGACGGGGAATATTTTTATAACGTCCAGTTTCTATCTGTAAATTATGGTCGCTTAAACGAAATTTTGTTAATATTTGTCAACTTTTAAAACATGGCAATTCAGATAAATATTCTTCTAGACAAATATTTAATTTAAGTTTACTATATAAGAATAATTATGATTCATCAGTAAATGTAGATAGTTTATTTTTAGTCTATTTACATATTGTTCTGTAACAGTCTTTTTTAACTGACATTTCGAATTAAATGGAAAGAAGAGAATTCAAAGTGTAGATGCAAACTATAAAAAAGTCGTTGCCATGGCAACAGGGTATGTTTATTTTGGAGATTGAAGTAATTTTTGTGCAAATAATAGTGTACTCTATAAAAAACACAAATACTGTCAAGATCTGACATTAGGCCGATTTTGGCCCTTCGTGGCTCTACTCCTTTACTTATTTTTCGCTTAATTTTTATTCTTTCACTATAAAAAAGAGGTATGAGCAGCTTGTGTTTAAGGCAAATAGATATTATCAATATTATTTCCCTATTAGCAAATTTAGATTTTACCAAATTATATCTTATCTAAATAATGTAGTTTATGATACACTAAAAAAGAATTATATTCAAGAAAAATAAACCGATTATCACTTTATTTAAGAAAAAAATATACTAGAACCAGCTTTTTTTTCTTTTTTTTTATCACAAATTTTCAACGATTCTTTACTGCATTTAAATATATCTGCTAAAGGAGCTAATGTAATGATCAACGACCACGAAATTGTGATCAAGGATGGCAATCTTTTAAGATCTAGGGTCACGACTTTGCGCTCGAAGATAAACAATCTTGACAAAATCTGCAAACTTGAATTTTCATGGTACTACATGTACATGTATATGACATTTAGTGATCAAGGCAAGCCAATGTTGTACAATGTAACATTGTAATAGCACTCAAATCTTTTTAATGACTTTTTTTAACACGGCATATTATGACTTATCTATTTCAGCGTAAACTTTCTTTATCAGTCGTCATGGTTGATGTTTTTGCATGGTAGCGTTCATTGAAATAATAATATAGCCGCCATTTTTTATTGTAATTTCAAAACGACTTTGCGTATTTAAGTAACCCTTGTGTTAAAATGAAAATAAAACTTATGGTGGACATTTTTTGTTTGTCTATTGAAACGGACAGTTTTTCAACAGAACTGAACTGATAAGCAGACCAAATAGATGGAGAGTAAAGAAGAGAACAATAAAAACTTACTTCTTATTTTATTTCATTGTTATAATTTTGATAGAAATTCCTCGTTGTGATTTCCATTTTTACTTTCCAAACAGTGCTGCTTACAAACTGGACATTGGCCTGATACATTTAGTTCTATAAAAAATAGTACATCGCATTCTTAGCTTACCCTTCCGGAGAACCTGATGTCACTCTTTTTTCGAGAGTTCACACTGTTAGTGCTTAAGTTTTTTGTTTGGCATGTAGTCTTTGGTCTTCCGTCTTCTGATGTTCTTACTTTTGCCTTGTCTCTGGACTTTGATTTATGTAATCTTGTGCTTTGTTCCTTCGGTATTCTACTGCCGATGTTTTTTTTTCAACTTATCCATATTGAAGTAGTTCTTGGAGCGTGTCCTATTTACGCTTACCTCATTTTGACATGTTGACATATAAGCTGAAATACTAAATCGCAAAATTATGACATTTATCACAATTTATACCCTGCTGATAAATTATTATATCATCTGTAAATGTAAGTAACAATTGTATAACAAAAACGACAGACACCTTAACGGTAAGTGTTTAAATTATGTTCAAAACTACCAGCTGATCTAGTCTTGGAAAAATTAGGTTTCAGTGGGTTAAAGAAAGGGTTGATTTGGCTATCTTTTAATTCAACATTATTTATTTATTTATTTCTCTTTTTTTATCATTATTTATCATTATCTTTTTACTTTTGTATTTTTATTTAATCATTTTTTTTTGCTTTTTGTAATTGTTTGCCTCAATTCCACATAAAACTACTTTTTTTCTAATTTTTGTGATCCAAAGTTATCATAAATAATCTAATACTTTCTTCTCGAATGTTTTATGTTCTACATTTAAAGAAAATGGTACAATTTTGAAAATGAATAATAATAATAAAATGCAGACGTAACCTGAGATATGAAATAGAAGAAAGTATGTTAAGAAGAGAAAAAATGGGGTTATTACTATTATGTAAAGGGTATCATACCACTAAAAATAANGTTAATTTTGAAAAAAAATATTTTGTTGGTACGTGTGCAAAAAATAAATAATTTGTTTCGCGCGAAGCGCGAAAAAAATTTTCTGTCCAGAAAAAAAAACCATAACCCCCCCCCCCCTTCAGGTTAAATGGTCGGTCCCTAAATAATCTAATACTTTCTTCTCGAATGTTTTATGTTCTACATTTAAAGAAAATGGTACAATTTTGATAATGAAAAATAATAATAAAATGCAGACGTAACCTGAGATATGAAATAGAAGAAAGTATGTTAAGAAGAGAAAAAATGGGGTTATTACTATTATGTAAAGGGTATCATACCACTTGATTTTCCCCTATTTTTTCTTTATTTAATTTGCCATTTTCGGAGCATGATAGTACATTTACTTTCATTTCAAATAAAGCGAAACTTTTAACATATGTAATTATAACTGTATTGAGCCTCCACACAATATTTGAGGGCAAAATTAATGATATATTAAAAATGCATCCCACCAAAAGTAATGTAAGGGTCAAACACTAGTTTCACTTTTACTTCCAAACCATTGTTTTTACATGAAAAATTTATGAAACCCTGTAAGAATAAAAAACAGACGTTTCTTGGTACCTGATATGTTAAACATTCTAACTGTATGCAAGAACTACTTCTTAACACCACACCACCCATACTCTCCATTGATTTCGAAAATACAAGTATTTGAACATGCAATGCGTTCGGATGGATTCCTTGTTTTAGTAGTGTGATACCTAAAATTGACTCCATTATTAATATAATGAGCATTGATTTTTAAAAAAAATTATTCAATGTTAATTTGCAAAGTGTGATAGAAATCCGTTGAACGTTTTAAGAGAAATTCACTAAATGATAAGACTCCGTATTCCGGTGCCGCAAACTGATTTTTTTACTTTTGCGCTGCTAAATTACTTAATTTTCAACCATCATCCTAAATGCAACTTGCTTTAGGTCGAAATGCATTGTTTAACACATACATGTAATTTTAACTTTCTTTTCAATGTAAGATTAGGTAAATTATTGTGTTCCAAGGTTCTCTCCCTCACCACCACCTCCAAAAATTCAACTCCAAGTCATATGTTTGTTTGTGCTAAAACTGGTTGATGTGACTTGTTCTTAGTATTAAGAATTAAACTATGGAAGAATTTTGCAAACAAGAAGCATACTAACCATCAAATAGGCAAAAGTGGTCGAATTGTTCATTTTTTATATGGGTAATATTTGAAAAATGTAATTTTCTTAAGTCTCAAAAATTTTGAAAGAAATGTAGATATTTACAGATAGAAATACAGATAGTTGCTCACAAATAGGCTACTTAAACAAGGGTACCAAAACTTCAAGTCATCTCTCAAGAAGTTTTACTGTCGACAACACCATCTTGTGGACCGCTATGGGATATCTTTTTCCCAGATGACAACATATCTTTCCATTTAAAAGATTAATTGTTGTTTCCTCTGCCAGATTTAACCCTTCTACCGGATTTGACATGTGTACGGCGGGTGTCTTATAAGAAGCAAGAGATGCTTACTCTGTTGGTGCACCTGATCTCACTCATGGTCTTTTTATTGGGTCTGTTTTGTTCATCTTTGTGTGCGTGTGTGTGTGTTCATTTTTCTTTTCTGTGCCGTAGTAATGTTGTGTCTCTCTGTTTCTTTGCTGTTTCCAATATTGCAATTGTCCTTGGATTATTCGTTTTGGATTGACGGTTCGGTTCTCACTTACTTTATTAGTAAAGAAAGGTGCTACTGATAATATAGAATGCAATAAAAAAGTCAGTTTACATAATTTACAACTTTAGGCTACTCTGTAAGAAATTCCTGCTAATAATGCAGAAATACCATACTTCTGTAGCCTACAATATCATATATCTCAGTTTAAGCAAGTTTCTGTGGCTTGTTGACTCATTGTCTTCTAGGTTAAAATGTCATAAAATAAAAAATATGTGAAATATTATTTAATCTTGAGAAAATTAATATCACTATATACAATGAACATTACCATAAAAATGGACACATTGAAAATACAAATACAGTATGCGGTCTGACATTTCAATAATTTATAGCATTGTGCTTTTTCATTTTTACTTAAAACATTCTGAACTGTATTTTCTAGTGACTATAATGTATGTCAATACGTAAAATAAAATTTTCTGTCATCCTACCATGAATATACTGTTTTGACCATATTGCTGAAATTATTTTATAACACTAAACTTGCAGTTCTTAAGGGACAATATAAAACCTTAATTATAACTTTAGCTTATAATTGTATATATTTTCTTTAACCAAATCTGATGTTTATTTACCGAAATAAGCATGTTAAGACCAAAAACTTTTTTTTACATTTTCAATCATAGTTATCTTATTTGTCTTTGCTAAATTTGCAATTTTCGGAATATCATAGTACCTTTACTGTCAATAAAGACAAACGTTTTTAATGAGTTAGCCTCCATAGAAAATGTGAGGGCAACTTTCATGGTATATAGGAAAATTCATTCAACTAAAGGTAATCAAGGAGTCAAATCCATGTTTTATTTTCACTTTCGACCCATGACATGCTTATGCCATTTGTTTTACCAAAGCAAATCTATGAGAACATATACGTAAAAAAGAAAGATGTTTCTTGGTACCTAAGATGTATGCAATGTATTGTAATGGAATGTAAGAACTTTCTCAACACCATATGAATGTTCATTCTCCATTAATTTCGGAACTATAGGATCTGTAAGTCTCGTCATGTGACTCACGAGAATTCACGATAAACAGGCAATTCGAAAACGATTCCCACCAAAACATGACGTCTGAGGATTATAACGTTCAGATTTTTGTTTGAAACGTGATATATATTTGTGTAAAATATGACTTCCGGGTACATTTTTTGATCCCGGAAGTTCTAAAATTGTACGAGACTTACAGGCCCTATTTGAACGTGCAACTCCTAAGGATTTCTTATTTTAGTTGTATGATACCTAAAATTAACAATTGGGCACTTTAACAGGTAGAAACCCATGCATGAATACTGAATGAATAAATTATTGTTATACGTGAATAAAAAGAAATAAAAATTGTTAAATTGTTGGTCAAGGGCCGTAAAAGCTCATAAATATCCCTAATTGTAATGCAACATTTATATAACGAAAGTTTTGATTGGTCAGAACTGACCGTCAATTCCACCACCTACACACCTGGGACACGGTAGGTTCCCTGTTTAGTCTGGTTCCGTGCATGGTTACAAATACACAAGTTAAAAATAGAACATGAAATCGATTAATGGTTTTTAATTGCATTACAATCGCAATAACAGTACATTATTTGAATACCCGAGGGCATCAATCTTGATTTGACGGTCAAAATATCCGTTTACAGGCTCCTCTACGCGTCGCCTGTAAACTGCATTTTGACCGTCAAATCTACGATTGACGCCCTCGGGTATTCAAATAATGTACTGTTATTGCTTAAATGTTCATTACTATTGTTTGAAAATAAATCAAAATAATATGATAGAATTTAGATTAACGTGTTGATATTTACCCTAGAAAGCTGTCATTTGATTTTTATGGGGAGTGGAGGCAGAGCTGATCCTGGATACTTTTTTTCATGCCATCTTTGAGTCTGCCATTTTTTCTGACTGGAAGCAAACCTGTCGTTTTTTTTCAGTCCAAGTCAGAAATTTTGCTTCATATATGTCATCTTGGTTAATTTTTTTCAGCTTTCTTCTGTCCTGATATTTTTTTTTATTAAATTTTCGGTCCTGGATTTTTTTTTTTAATTCCTTCCTGCCCCCCCCCCCCCAAAAAAAAAAAATCAAAAGATCACTCCCTCACTCAAAAGGGAAAGAAAAGTTACAGTTACCGTTATGCAGTTGTTTTTAATGATGTCTTTGCAAAATAATTTTAAGACTATTTCTCATGTTTAAATTTTCTTTTTGAAATATTTTGATACACTTTGAAATTCATTTTTAAAGAATATTGCAGCAATTGCTTTGTTTTAGGCCAACTAAAGACTAATTCATTATAAAATACCGACACATAAATCATTGTTTCAAAGTAGTCCCGGTCAGATAATTTGAATAACGCTTTAAACAAAGAATATTCAAGTCCACTAATCCATCTTCACATATTACTATAAAAAGCAACTCAAATACATGTATGCTAAAATGAACACCATGAGAAATAAAGCAGGGTGTGCCAACAGGGTTACCGTCTTTTGCTTCGCAAGTATCGCCAAATGCACAAAGCATGACGTATGAAGGCCAAATCAAGGATCAATGTAATGTTTTTGATAAAAATAAGTCGCGGTTTACCAATTTTAGTTAAGTGGTTAGTTTCTGCAATCGTAATATTTTTTGCAAAAATCATTCGTCATGATAAAAGTATGAGATAACGAGGTAAATAACAAAATTAACGTACTAAGTTGTCATGAATGATCAGAAATACAAAACAGTTGCAAAATCACAAGTAAAATCATCAATCTAAATAGTATTGACTTTGTACATGTATTTCAAAAACAAAAAACAAAAAAATTAAGCGGTTTATAGCACCAACACTTGTTGCTGAAATGTAGTAAACTGTCAAAAGAAATGTTCATCCAAAAACAAAGTAAAATGAATCTTGAATCACAGTTTGAACTAAAACAAGGGACTTACATCTATTAAAGAACATTTTAATGATCGTATGAGACGGACATTTTGGCGCCTTGATTAATAAAGCGGTTATAGACTGATATAACAATGCCTATTGATGGTGCTAGCTTTCGTGTGAACGATCGTCTGTGGAACATACACTCCGTATATGCAAAAGAATTACTGTCCCTGTTAGGGAAATCTATGTTTTTGAAATTAAAGTACGATAACAAATTAAAACAAATAGCAGATTACGAATAATTGCTGTTTTCATTAATAAACAACTAGCCAGGAAAATAATCATTTATAACACTTATGAAAACATAGAAAAGTCATTAAAGGTTTAAAATATTCATCGAACCATTATGACCTTCAAATAATTTTATTTACAGGTAACACAGCAAACAGTAGGTTCTCCTTTCTCTTAGGAGATGTGTGTATTCGGATTGAGGTAACATCTAGAGTGTCAAGGGATGACTTTTTCTACAACATGTCTAGTCATCGGAATATACCTGATTGTCGGATATCAAGCTACACCAGGTTAGAATATAGTTTTATAATTTGACTTATCTTTAGGGGCTTTGAAAAACCTTCATTCTTGATTTTTAAAAGTTATTCACCTTCAGAAATGAAGGAACTTATTTTGCCACAAAGAAAAGAAATGAATGGCTCAAAAACCAGTAAGCAGTAATGACTTGATACCTGACCTATTGAATAATTGTATGAAAAAAAACAAAAACCAAATTCTCTATTACTTTGTTATTGAAGGGTACTTATAACTTTTCCTACATGACAACTGTTTTCTAGAAAAAAAAATAACTTAGTGCGCTACAATTATAAAATTTAATATTCAATTATAAAATTTAATATTCAATTATAAAATTTATATAAAATATATATTGAAGACCGTACGGTGACCCCTAGATGCTTTGTTTTGGGTCGTTTTAACCTGGATATGGGATGTTGTCACCTTGACATTTACCCCATTTACTTTCTTTTTCATATAGATTTTTTGTAAAAATTAAAGAACTATATCGGTGGTATTTCCCGTATCGAATTTTTGGCAGAAAACAGTAGAATTTAATATAGCAGTAAACGTAATTTTAGAGGAGTTTATCGATATGTTAACGCGGCCGACTCACTAACAAGCTGAATAAAGTCCGAACGAGTTTATATAAAGTTTGTGAGTGAAAGGCCGCGTTTACACATCCATAAACTTCTACAAAATTACTTGTATTTCTTATAATTTTAATCGTTTGAATTAGAACAATGTTTTAACTGAATTTGACGTCAACATATACTGCACTTTTTTCTCTCGGAGCGTATCGATGGGCTAGAAAAGTTTATCGAAAAAATAATTTCTTTGTTGTTCATGACGTTGACAATGAAATTGGATGTTTGATTCATCTTCTTTTTCAGTATGTACAAATAGATGGAGAACGATTTTACGCACCAATGAGTACGGAAATGCGCGTGGCAGTAAAGAAGAATTAATAGGATACGTTCTACGCGGTGCTGATTTACGAGTCAGAGTGCACGATTTAGATTTTGACGGAGATGTTACCATGGATACAAATAACGCATACGTCACGTCAACAGGTGGAGACATATGTGCACAATCTATTTTACACATCGGAAAATCTGCATGGGATACATTTTCGACTGACGTATATTGGCGTTTTTTATTGGTGTGCACGACTGGTCACGTGAACCAGGCTAGATGGTATATTGGAGATCACACCAAACCAGACCAGGATACAACCAATAAAATGAAAATTACTTGGTATATCAGGTAAGGTCATATCTGTTGAAGATAAGAATGGCTAAAAGAAAATTAAATTTAAGTTCTCAACCTCGCCCGCCTAACCTAACTACACTTCCCTTATCTTGTTGTTTTTATTTTTCATAACCACGACTGTGGCTTTATTTTCGTTTTGACTCTCAGCATATAGTCTTGCTAAACAATACTTGGTGGCGGAATGGCTGTCGAAAGCTTCGACAGATTTCTTTACAATTTCGTCTGGTGTAATGGTCTTAAAGAATAATAAAAAAGCACATAAGATGAAAAGCCTAATATCCATTCCTTATTTCGTGACGAGGGAGAGAAATCACACAGTCGTGAGTTTTTATGAAGTTAAGGTAGTAGATCTAGGTTAAGGAGATATATTCTTTAAATCAGTAAGGCGTTTGAAACAGTCAGTTGTGTTATTGGCGCTTTTTAAGCATTTATGTGAAAAAGAATCAAAAGCATCTGTGTTGCTTAGAAGCTTATAATATTTTTATGAAAATGATTAAAACAAACATACCAGTGATTTTTAAGAGTTATGCCCCTTTACCTATGTCTACCTCCTTAAATCAAATAAATTTCATAATCATTTTGATATATATTTGCAGTTTTTTACTAACTGATAAATAATAATACTTTTT